>JAZAVJ010000140.1:0-107906 GCA_037954315.1 Neonectria punicea
TATCTTTTTTCCTCTATACGCTTTTATATAGTAATAAACATAAAGATATTTTATATTACTATAAAAAGCATAAAACTTAAACTCTTCTCTATATAATATAGATTACTCTTTTAAAAAAAAGAGATAGAGGAGTAAATAGGCTAAAAGAGAAGTTAGTATAAGTATATATAGAAGTATATAGGATAGAATAATACTTTAAGACCTCTTACGCTTCTCCTTCTTATAGTTAGTAGCCTTAGAAAAAATCTTTATAAGTCTTAGGTATATCTTATAATTAATACCTTTAAATAGGTCTATATTATTACTTTTAGACCCCTTATTATTATTACTACTAGCCTTATACTTATACCTATAAGCTAAAATTAAATTAATATAAAAAGTCTAAACACTACTATATTATAGAATACATACCCATAAAGGAGTAAGTAGCTCTAGACCGATTCTAGTCATAGTTTCTGTATAAAGCAGTACTAAGAGTAATAACATAGCCCTTAAGGGCCCTATTATTCTTCGTATACTTTAGGTAGGCCTCCGTAGTGAGTCGTTCAATACTATAGAGGTATTAGAGCATTGTATTGCAATTCTAGCTACTATTAAAGTTTATTATATAGGGGGTTTTAGCTAACTTCTTAATATCCTTCTTTATATAAATATAAAGTAGGTATAGGTTCTAATATAGATTAGTATATAGCTATATAGAATAATAAGGGATAATAATAATACCTTAGTTAGGATAATAGACTCTTAGCTCTTTATAGTATTACTCTTTAGTATATTTATAAAAGCCTAGATAGTGAGCTTTAGGTTCGATATTAGTATATTATTATAATATAGGAAAGTATAGGTCTAGAAGTTAAAGAGGATTTCTAGGAGTAAGGTAAATACACACTTACTAAAATCCTTATATATTGCCTTATTTAGGTCTATATTAGGCTAGGGGGGTAAGGACTTAGAGGCTAGGGTCTTCTAGCCCTTTAGGGTCTTGCCCTTACTAGCTATTATAATCGTGATTAGTTCGAGTATCACGGCCTAGGTTGAGACTAGGCGGTCACAACCAGCAGGACCATAACGTACCCACTTATTTCTACCTATCACAAGAGGATCACTTAAATCGCTACCGTAATCTAGTAATCCCTCCCTAACTACTAATTATATAGAGATCACTATAGCCTTATCATAATCTAGGACTATAGATCACTTAGATTACTACCATAATCTAGTAATCCCAGCGCAGTATATATACACAATCACTTAGCATATTAAACAAGAGCCTTAAGCTCTTCAGCTATTAACACACTTAGTTACATTAAATCTACTATTCTACCATTACTAGACCGTAACCTACATTACTTACTATAACGTCCTAATCCACTCGATCATACACTTTACGCCCGGACCTACCCTATACGCCCTTAGGTTAGACCTAACCGTTATACGTTAATAGCTCTTATTCAGTGTATTACCACGTCGACCTGAGCAATACCTACTATCAGACATGTCTGCACTACGCCCTACTGCTAATCTAACCGCCGGGGGAAACCCACTACTAGCGTATACTACGCCCCTAAGCGCGGCTGAGATAGTTGCTAAGGTAGTGCAGCTCCGTACTCTTATTAACGGACTATAGGAGTAGGTATGTAGTGTATTTGCTACCTTAGCTACCTTGTCTATGGTAGAGTGGCTTAGAGAAGCTAAGGACCCGGGGGAAAGCATTAAGCCCCCTCTCCCTAAGCCGTTTAATGGAGAATCGAAGGACATTATGCCCTTTCTCACTAGGATAAAGGCATACTTTCGATTCTTCTTAACTAAACTCGCTATAGGAGAAACATAGGCCTTATTCGCTAGTAGGCGTCTTGAGGGAAACGCCGCGATATAGTTTAAACTAATTATGCGGGACTTCCTTAAGAATGAGGAAGATATACACGATTAAGATACTATGAATATCTTCTTAGAATGGGATAATTTCGAAATAGCGCTTAAAGATAACTTTAGAATAGTTAATAAGGAATGGCAGGTAGCTACTAATATCTATAAGGTTAGATAAACTCGATTTGCTACTACTTACGCTATTATATTTAGATAAATCTCTTTATACCTTAAATAGGACGATAACATCCTTATAGAAATCTTCTATAAAGGACTTAAGGAGGAAGTTAAGGATGAACTGTACAAAGCTAACCGACCTAACACCCTTACGGACTTCGTTACCATAGCCGTGAAAATCAATAAAAGATAGTATGAAAGACGTAAAGAAAAAGCGGCTACTAAGGGAAAGGGTAGGGATACTCCCTATAACCCCTACTACCTAGACAATCGCAATAACCGCTACAGCTCTCGCAATAAAGGAGGGAAAGGGAAAAACACCTCCTACGGAACTTAGTCTAGCCCTATAGAACTTAGAGCTACACAATGAGATCATTTATAGGTAAAGTGTTAGAACTATAGAAGGTTTAGGCATTTTGAAAGCAAATATTAGAAGCCCAAGACCGGATAAAAGCATAGACCTATGCCTAAAGGTAAGAACGTCCGATTGACTAACCACTAGCACAACACCCCGCAGACTACTATCCGCATAAAAACGGTAGCTATAACTAGAGGAGCCTATAAGACAATAAGCACTAGCAACCTTACCGTCGAACCTCTACCCAACACTTAATAATACAAGACCGTAGAGGATAGCGTCTATACGGAGAAACCCCAGTATGGCATACAAGATAATTACTAGCGGGATAAGGGCACGATAAGGGGAACATTCAGACCCTGGAAGCTAGTCCTAGAAGGAAGGCCTTAAGAAGACACTACTGGGAAGACTATCGCGATAGTTAGGAAGGGAGAACCCTATAGACAACCTACGGTCGAAGTAGAAATCCCAGATCGATAACCTTAACATTCTACCCTGAGATTTCAGGATAAAGAACTAAGCGCGTAACTCTCCCTATAGCAGGAAGAAGACAATCGCATCCAACGCCAGTTCTACACACGACGAACTAACATTCCTAGCCTTAATGCAGGATACGAAGCTAGATGAGTATAATAGCTCGGGCTACCCATTGGAGATAACGACATTCAGGCACCTAAAGAAGGACACCTAAGCAATAGTTGCGATAATTACAAAACAACTAGTGTTAATAACACATCATTAGAAGATAAGGTAGAAAAACAAGAAACATAATGGAAACAAGCTATCATGCTAACTATCGAGAAACTATAGTAGAAAACACATACGTACGATAAGAACGGTGTGCCAGTCTAGAAGATAAAAGAAGAGATATACTAATAACTCGTCCGCGAACAGGAGGATACTCGTGAGAATAAGCTAGTATACATTAAAGCTAAGCTAAGAAGGATGGCTAGGACCGATCTAGTCATCCTACGACTCGAAACTAGCGACGATCTAAGACTATACTATATAGCACTAAGATATAACGAACTATCATAAATATCTTATTACTACTATCAATATAAAACTCATAAAAGTAAGAAAGCTAAGAGTAACTATTATCCTACTAAGATCCCTAGGCTAGTCTATAATAACCCCTACTTAGAATAGGAAACATAAGACTATATCTTAATCAAACCGACACTACAGTACCAAACCGCGCGACTAGAAGTACGAGACGAATACTACCCTAGGTTATGCATAGAAGGGCCGTTAGACCTAAAGAATTGCGCGCACTAGGAATGCAGAGTGCATATCCAGGCTAAGGTTAAAGAATAGCATAACACCAGGGACAGCACGCACAATAAAGACATAAAAAACAAGCAACACTACCTATAGGAGAGTAATAGGCAAGTAATATAAGGGAGGATAAGCAACCCCTATGAAAAGCTCTATACATAACGAAATTAGTAACAAAACGAACAACACTTAAGCTACGAGTATGAGTTAGGGACGAATAGCTCACTGCATTGGTAGATAGTGGAGCTAAAACCTTATATATTAACCCTAGAGTGGTTAATAGGTTAAGGCTACTATAGAAAGATAAATCGGACCCGTATATAGTATATAATCTCGAAGGAGATATATTTTCTTACGATTAAGGATAGGTAATACAACAAATTAATCACTTAAAGGTTCTTATTAATAGACAAAATCAAGGTATTACCCTTAACATTCTACTAATATCCTAACATAATATTATTTTAGGGTACCTATAGCTAAAGAAATTCAACCTATACATTAACTAGAGAACTAGCTAAGTATTAGTCAACCCTAATAAAGTACTCTATAGTAATAATAAAAACGACTTAATAGAAGGAAAGAGATTTTAAACCTTAACTCCTAAAGAGATAGAGAGCGAGGATATGCTTAAGGATATAATAAATACCTTAGCACCCCTAAAGGGAACATAATATAAGCACTAGAAAGGTAAGAAAACATAGCTTAAATGTATAATTAGACGCCTTTAACAATAGTTTATATAGATAAATAAAGACCTTAAGGAATATAAGAAAACGCCTAAAGAAGAACGACTTAAGAACGTACTAGTATAGTACTATATCTATAAAAAACTCTTTGCGGAAGAACTTAAGACCGGACTACCTAAATTTAGTTAATAGGACTATGAAATTATACTAAAAGATAGAATATCGCCTACATTTCACAAAATATTTAACCTTAACGAAAAGTAACTTAATATACTAAAAGAGTATATCGAAGATATACTATAGAAAGGATATATTAGGATTTCTAAGTCATTAGCTAGATATCTAATTATATTTATTCCTAAAAAGAATAGTAAGCTTTAACTTATTATAGATTATAAATGATTAAACAATATTATACTTAAAGATCGAACCCTATTACCCCTTATTATAGAGCTTAAGGACTAACTCTATAGTAAGAAGGTATTCATAGTACTAGATCTAAAGGGAGTATATAATCTTATATATATTAAGGAAGGACACGAATGGAAAACCGCCTTTCGAACTAAGTTTAGACTTTATGAATATCTTATTATACCCTTTAGACTTATGAATGCACTAGCTACATTTTAACGAATAATTAATAACGTACTATGAGAGCATCTAGATATATTTATTATATACTACCTAGATAATATCCTAATCTTCTCTAACTTAGAGGAAGAATATATAGAATATATCTATAAGGTATTATAAGCGCTTTAAGATGCAAACCTACTAGTTAAACTAGAAAAAAGTAACTTCTACGCCTTAGAAGTAGAGTTCCTTAGATATATTATCTTACACAATAAGATTAGGATAGATCTAAAGAAAATCGCTATAGTTAGCGAGTAGAAAAAACTAGAAAATGTTAAGGAAGTATAAGCCTTCCTCGGATTCGCTAACTACTACTGAAGATTCATTAAAAACTTTAGTAGCTATGCTATACTACTCACTAAACTTACTAAGAAAGGAGTAGAGTTCCGGATAGACGCCACTATAATAAAAGCATTCAACAACATTAAGAAACTCATCCTAAGCGAGCTAGTATTAGTAACCTTTAACCCCGAATGAGAAATCGAACTCAAGATAGATACATTAGACTTTATATAGAGCGCTTAGATAGGATAAAGGGACGATAACGGACTATTATACCCTATTGCTTTCTTCTCTTATAAGATGTATAGCGCTAAACTTAATTACCCTATCTATAATAAAGAATTCCTCGTAATTATTAACTTATTTAAGGAATTTTAGCACTACCTCCTAGGAAGTAAGCATAAGATTAAGGTCTATATAGACTATAAGAATATCTTATACTTTACAACTATATAAGAACTTAGTAGATGATAACTATAATACGCTAAATACCTCTTAGAATTTAACTATATAATTATCTATAGGAAAGGATTAGAAAATAGATAAGCTAACGCTATTAGTTAATAGAGCGACTTTAATACTAGCAAGCCTAAGATAAACGAATAAATCCTTAACTTTAACACTAAAGGATACCTTAAGTAGAAGTATATCATAGTCACGCGAAAAATACTACCATAACCTAAGCACTTAGCCCTAATCCGCGGGGATAGACCCGCGTAGGACTTTATAGATTAGGCTTATGGATATACTAGAGAAATTAGGTATTAGAATAGACGCATTATCATCCCCCACTACCACTAGTACTAGATAGTACAAGAACTACATAAAGTAAGACCCTATAATAAAAGTATTAATATACTATACTAACTTATCGCTAGAACCTATAATATATATAGACTCTAGAAAGCACTCTAGTATATAATTAATAATTGCCTAGAATATATAGAAAAGGACTATAACTAAGATCGAGTTACTAGCGCTACGATTACTACTAAATGAAAAAAGCAAATACTAGGAAATACCTACATTATTATAAATGCTAATAAACTCTATAAAAAGATATAATAGTATAATAATAAACTATCCCTAGATGAAAAAACAAACATACTATAAGTTCCTAGAGAATTGCAATACTAACTTATACGGGAAATACACAAACACCCCTTACATAAATATTAGGGAATCAATAAGACCCTAGAACGAGTTAGAATAATATACTAATTTCCTAGCATAAAAAACATCATTAAAAAAGTCACGAATTAATACGACCTTTACGCGAAAACCAGGGCCTAATGCTATAAGCTATATAGAGAACTATAACCCTTACTAGTCGCTAAGCGACCGTAAGACTCCATTACTATAGATTTCATTACGAAACTACCCCTATCAGAGGACCCCGCAACCGGAACCCTCTACGATAGCATTCTTATCATTATGGATAGACTTACGAAATTTTCCTATTTTATACCGTACTAAGAATCGACAGATATAGAGCAGTTCGCCTATATCTTCTTATAAAATATTATTAGTATTTATAGGCTTCCTATGGAAATTCTCTCTAATCGAGGACCCTTATTTACTTTAAAGTTTTAGCAAAGTTTAATAGACCACATAGGACTAAACTACTAACTCTCTATGGCTTTCTAACTACAGACCGACGGTCAGACGGAACGGATGAACCAAGTACTAGAGCAGTACCTTCGATGCTATATTAACTACGAACAAAACGATTGGGTTAAGAAGCTCCTGACTGTATAGCTAAGCTATAATACCTCCGTTCATAAAAGCATAAAACTCACCCTAACATATACTAACTTTAGATTCACCCCTAATACCTATAGAATAAGCTAAGAAGGATTAGTCATCCCTAAAGCTATCCTTATAATAGAAAAACTAAAAAATCTACATAAAGAAATAAAGACCGAACTCGAATTCATTAGAAGCTAGATAAAAAAATACTATAACTTAAAAAGGATAAAGGGACTATCCTTCTAAAAGGGAGATATAGTCTACCTAGCAACAAAAAACATTAAAACAAAACGATAAAATAAAAAACTAGACTATAAATTCATTAGACCTTATAAAATCATTAAAAAAATCTCAGAAAATAACTACCAGTTAGACTTACTGCCAAAAGTTAGACTTCACTCAGTTTTCCATATCTCACTCCTTAAGACAGTAAAAGACATAGTTTATACTAAGACTAGTAATAAATATAAAACCAAGGTTAAAGGACCAGAAGAGTACATAGTAAAAATAATTCTTAATAAAAGAATTATAAATAAATAAACTAAGTACCTTATCAAATAGAAAGACTACCCTAAGAGCAATAATCAGTAGGAACCAGCTAAAAACCTTACCTATGCTTAATGCCTCTTAAAGAACTTCTATTAATAACGCTAAAATCCGGCAAAGAGGACCCTAAAATAGCAGACCAATCTAGCAAGTTAATAGCGCTAGTACCCTATACTTCCCCTACTTCACACTACTCCGCCAAAATAGCCTCCTCTTAGGATTAAACCCTATCTACCTTATCTAACTCCCGTATACCATAAGAAAACAGGGATGAACCACAATCTTTTAATAATTTCTTTTATTTATAAAGATAGGCTAAATAGGCTAATGTCTCTATTAGAGCACGCTCTACTGCTTTAATATCGGCTTTAACCTTCTGCTAAGCTTCTATAGTATAAGTACTACGAATATCAGTAGGAACTAGTAGAAACTAGGACACTTAGGAAACGAATAGAAAAGTCATAACGTTTAAACCATCGCAAGAACAGCCGCATCAGACGCATTCCCCGTAACATGAGGATTTATTAGACATACAACACACCCGTTGCGCCTTAAAACAATGGGAACAAGGTATAACTGAGTTACCCTCGGTTTCGATAGTTCGCGCGAGAACGGATCGCTAAGCGGTCTTAGAGGATTTGGAAACACGACCTGACATCGTGGTTAGTAGCGAAAGATTATAGGACTAAGTTGGGAGTACTCATGAGAAATTCCGATTGGGCCTATTAATAGGTCTTGGGGATAAGAACTAACGGAGAGGGGACATCGTGTCACGGCCCAGGTTGAGACCAGGCGGTCACAACCGGCAGGACCATAACGTACCCACTTATTTCTACCTATCACAAGAGGATCACTTGGATCGCTACCGTGATCTAGTGATCCCTCCCCAACTACTAATCACATAGGGATCACCACAGCCTCGTCGTGATCTAGGACTATGGATCACTTGGATCACCACCGTGATCCAGTGATCCCAGCGCAGTATATATACATAGTCACTTAGCACATTAGACAAGAGCCTTAAGCTCTTTAGCTATCAACACACTTGGTTACATTGAATCTACTATTCTACTATTACTAGACCATGACCTACATTGCTCACTATGATGTCCTGATCCACTCGATCATACACCTCACGCCCGGACCTACCCTATACGCCCTTAGGTTAGACCTGACCGTCACATTAAGGGTAGGTATATAGGGATATACAGTTTCGAAATGCTCTATTTAGTAGTATGTAAGAGGAAGGAAATAACGCATTCCTATGGTAAATATTAGCCTACTAAAGCGTATAATCACGGAAACTTAATATCGCAAGGTTATAACGTTATACACCCTAAAATAACGCCCATAGCCATAAGAATCCATAGGAGATTAAATCACAATATGAAATTCATAGCTACGGTATTATTTAAAGCTAGAATAAGGGGATTCTGACCTTCTAATGTATGGTTAAGGAAGGAAGAAGAAAAGAAAGAGAAGCCGGCGGCATTAAGGGAAGGAAATCGTAGTGGGGCACAGACCTTAGAGCGAGTGCACATAACCCTACGTCACCTCGGCGCTGCTTATTAAGCATATTCAACTAAAACACATAATGCAAAACGGGGTCCTAGGGTACCGTACGGGAGGGTGCCCACATCAAAAAATAATTTTGGGACATCGGTCCCTATAGCCTTCCGTACCTCACTTCCCCGCAAGTCCCCGACATTCCCGGTGGTCTTTAATATTAGTTCAACGACCGCGTAATAATTCGGGGATGTCGATTAGTGAGAATGAAAAATAGCTTAATAAGTTATGATGCAGTTCATCATAGTATTTAATGGTCGCGCAATGCTGAAAGATGTGGATTCTCTCGACCTCGGTATCTTAAATCTCCGTACGAAAAAAAACACCTGGGTCAAAATGAGTACTGACACAACCATCCACGACCTGTTCGAGCCCAAGACTGGAACTTGGCAGTATGTCGTGGCTGATCCCGAAACAAAGCATGCCGTCGTTATTGACCCAGTCCTCGACTTTGACCCCGCCAAAAACACTACATCGACCGAGACTGCCGACGCGATCCTCTCTCTAGTCAAGGAACAGAACTATCTGGTCGTGAAGATCCTCGAAACGCACGTCCATGCGGATCACATTACTTCAGCTGGATATCTGCAATCCAAGCTGGCTCATTGCCAGAGCCAGAGCCCGAAGATCTGCATCGGCAAGCGCGTCGGCCAGACACAGGAGCACTTTGGACGCCGATACGGAATCCCAGACAGCGAATACAAAGACGCCTTTGATCAGCTCCTGGATGACGATGAAATTTTCTCGATTGGGCAGCTTGAGGCTAAAACTATTCACCTGCCGGGCCACACGCCTGACCATCTGGGTTACGTGATTGGTGGTATGTACATGCTGTCACCGGAATGAAGTCATATTCTTGCTAAGATTCGACTCGTATCTACAGACAATGTCTTTTGCGGCGATTCTCTCTTCAACCCCGATGTCGGTTCTGCCCGGTGCGATTTCCCAGGTGGCGACGCCTCCGCCTTGTATTCTTCGGCAAGGAAGATGCTGAGCTTGCCTGAAAACTTCAAAATCTGGACTGGGCATGACTATCCACCAGGAGGAGACGATGGCCGTGCCAATCCGCTGGCTGCTACGACAGTTTTCGAGCAAAACAAGAGCAACAAGCATCTGAAGGGTGAGGTCCCAAAGGATGAGTTCATCCAATGGCGGACTACTCGCGATGCAGGCCTGCCAGCGCCTCGACTGCTTCACCAGTCTCTCCAACTCAACATCAGGGCTGGGAAGATGCCAGCCGAAAGTGCATCGGGAGACCGGCTTCTACATATTCCAGTTCACTTCAATTGGGAGTAGTAGAAGAAGACAGTCGACTTTGTGGTGGGGTGGCTAGCCTCATGCAAGCGTGGACGCAGAGGAATTCCAGATTGTCCGCAAATAGTGTCTTTTATCTCATCAAATTCTGAATATCATAATGAGCCTGACAGATAAAGTATCCTCGACCTTCATTTCAACACGAGTGGCTTGTCAAGGTCATTATCTCTCAACAAGTCCTGAAATGTCTCTCTGATCACATCACGCAGAGATCTCTCCGTCTCCTGCGGTTTCCATCCCAATTTAGGAGCCTTCTCTGCCTTTGAACTAGAGCTATTGCCTTGTCAGTTTATTTTGACTAGGTATATAGCAATCCTAACGCTTACCTGGATGCAAACACATTCTCCGTCAAGCTTTCATCACCCTTGAATATCTGCTCAGCCGCCTGTCGAAGCGGAATCGACCGAGCCTTGGCGTCTTTCAGCACACCAAGTTCGAAACCAATGGCTCCGATATGCTCGACCGTCTCGATCCAGGTTTGAGTACCTGTGTTGGCGAAGTAAAATCCTTGGCGTCCCGCAGGAGGAGATCGTCCAGCGAGGATGTTGGCAACGAGCTGTTCAAAGAGTCTGGCAACGTCTGCGACATGAACGTTTCCAATGCTAGATGTTCCATCACCAACGTATCCAGCATAGCCATTTTTGACGGCGGTGCGGATGAGTGTGGGGATTTGCTGGGATTGTTTGTTGAAGAAACCGCTTCCTCGTCCGTAGATCAAAGGCGGCTGAACGATGTAGGTCTTCACAGCAGCCTTGACGCCAAGATCAATAACGGCTATATCGGTAGTTCGCTGAGGATATGCATCATGTTCTTCTCTTTTCTTCTCATACTCGTATAAGTCGTCGCTCTCATCGGAGAAAGTACGCAGCTCAGGCCAACGCTTCGTGATGTCTTGTCTGGAGATGTTTGACGTTCCAGAAAGCTGTTTTCGGGTGTCAGGATGGAACTTTGTTATTTTGGCCGTCTGGATACTCACGTGTATGAAATGAACTTCTTTACTGATGTCAGTTCGGTTTCCCAAACCAGTAATCAACGCTTTAGCTGAAGCCGTATGAAAGCCAGTCGAAGCATTGATAACGACGTCGTAGGAGCTGGCGGCGTGCGTCAAAGTCTCCAAATCGTCCAGGTCACGTACCAAGAGGGTGCCGATGCCTTTGTCTTTCAGGACCGTCGCGTCCTCTGGTCGTCTCACTACTGCCGTGATGGCATCCGGTTTGATGGTGAACTCGCTGGAGTCGAGTAAATGGCTCAACACAGATCCACCGCTGGGAAAGAATGTTAGTGATGCGAGATTCATTAATGGGGAGCTTGTGTCTTACACGTAGCCCGTGGCGCCGGTGAGCAAAATTCTTGGAAAAGTCATTCCGCTTGTTAGGAGCTCAAACGCGCGAATATGATGCACACGTCTAAGAAGCAGAATCAAGTAAGATATACCATTGGAAGTTGTGTGATTGATGTATAAATGACGCAATGAGGATCGGTCTGCATCATAGTCGTGTGGCATTGTGATTATAAATCACTGATGATTAGGAATCCAAGCACTAACCGTTCGGAAATCAATACGCGATCTCCACTCCTGAACCGTTTCTCCAAGCTCAGGTGCAGTATCCAGTAGCCATCTAGCAATTCACGCATCCTAGTTGCTATCGCCGAGAATAGAGAGACATTACGCGTTGAGAAGCAGCGTAAAATGAGAAGTTATAAGCATGAGCGTAAAAGAGACCAAAGTTGCCAATTGCTAAACGTACATTACCATTTTGTCACGCTCTTACATGTCACGAGCATGGAGCAGAGTGATTATGGAAGAGTTGAGAGAGATATCTATTTCGCAGTACCATAGTATCCGGTCTTGACTCTTCACGGGACCAGGACGAGTCTCTTGCCCTCAGTATCCTCCAAATCCCATACGGTGTGTGCTTCCGCCAAGGGCGCTGTAAAGACGCCAAAGGGTGTCTTCATGCTGGTGATAGCGGCGACCAATCCACCCACCTCCCTCTTCATCTCGTCCCTGGACACGCTTCCCGCGCCGGATCCCATGATGCGAATAGGTTTAAGATTAATCAGGCGAGCCGGCAGAACGTGGCTCTCATAGCCCGCAAGGCCGCCGATCTGAACGTACTGCAGGTTCTCGTCAGGTCTCACCTCAGCCTTCTGCAGGAGCTCCATCGCAGCGGGCCTCCAACGTAGTCCAGGACAATGTCCACGGGTCCAATATCTACTGGCAGAACCAACGGGTCGGTAAGAACGATGCGATCGTCCAGGCCGTCGACAGTGGCGAGAGTGTCCTCACTGCGCGACAGGCCTACCACCCGAGCAGCACCCAGCGACTGAGCCACCATGGCAGCAAGACGGCCACTAGCGCTCGTAGCCCCGAGAATGACGACGGTGCGGCCCTTGCAACCTCCAACAACACGACACTGCAGAGCCAGCCAACTGCTTGATGCCGGGTTGGCAAGAGCCGCCACAGTAACAGGATCAGCGGCTGGATCAAGCTTGACAAGCTGGTTTTGGTTCACGTTGACTCGTTCGGCAAGCAGCGCCCCGGCGAAGGGGGTGACGAAGTAGCGCTCGTTGGTAGCCTCGTCCACTCCGACGCCATCGAGACTGGGATCGAACGGGAGTTCTGCGTTGAAGGCAGACGGGTGCTTGCGAGCTGCACGGCCTCTCACCACTCGAGGAACGCCCACAGCTAGCATCTTGAGTTGCACCTGGCCGGGCGACGGGGCTTCAAGATCTGGAACGTCGATGTATTCCGGCGCCGAGCCCCATGATGTAACGCGGGCGGCTTTCATCGCGAGCGCTGGGTAAAGATGGAACGCTGCTGTCTGTTGCAAGGGGTATCGAAGAGAAGCCGAGATGCTCGAATGACGGATGTTGTTGGTGTTGCAGCGAGAAAGCGGCTTTGTAAGGCCTTGGACCAGGGAAGAATGTCTCATTTGAAGTACCGTTTGAGCCATCTAAGTTGTTTGATGCGGGGCAGGCCATAGAGAGTCTTGGCAACCGCTTTTATAGGTTTATCGCAGTGTTGACGGACTTTGACGACACGGGCCGGTGATTCCATCACGACCCGTGACTGTGCAGGGATTCCCGTGATAGACTGCAACGCTGTCGGGACGAAGTAGATGAGTTGTTCTCTTGTTCTCTCGCGAACAGGCATATCACTAGTTGATAACGAGGCTGGGATGGCACATGCGTAATACTACACGCCCCTAAATATCCCTGTAGCTGATCTTCTGCGGGCTGGAGCGCATTTTACTTCCCAACTCCGCGCCGTCGCGTTTAGCGCATCACGGACCGGGGATGTTGATTAATTGCCGACGCCGGCGGGCTTTACGTTGAAAGTGCGTTTGTTGCTGTGGCTGAAGATCAAAGTTCAGGACAGTTTCATTCTTCTTTCTATTTTAATTTTGGCGACATCATTTACGCTCATTGATGGTGATAACAAGGAAGCCAGCATCCATCCATCTACTTTCCGTTGACCCATCACGGCCCAGACTGAAACTGAGAGTCATTCCGTCATGAGAGAAACTTTATGACCTGAAATATTTCTTGAACATTATACCACATACTCAGAGTGCGCGCCTGCTAACACATCAGGCTGAAGATTCTTGGCTCTATGTCCCTACACGAAGTGAAGCGATGGTAGCGAGCTGCCGTACAGGAGGAATAACACTTACATCACTGAGCCGGCGCCAAAGAGGAAAGTTTGGAAAGTATCGTGAGAAGACCACCTTGAGACACGGCAAAGAGGCACAAATCAGTCCGCCCCACGACTCAATTAGACTGCGCCTTCATTAGCAAACTTGTGAGGGACTCGGAATAGCGACGTCAAACTCACCTCCACCCAACACTCTCGCCCCATCCGTAGGTCACGTCCAGACCGTCCTCGACCTTGACAGTGATAATGAGAAGGTATATGCTGACTCTAAACACGCTGTTTTATGATATGTTTAGCCTCGTTCTCTGTGTTGGTCCGGCGAGTCTGTAGCTTAGTTACTCACAATCCACCACCCATCAAAACGAGGGCAATACTAGCCTTTCGAGCGAACGTAGCTTTCAAAGGATAAAGCAACCAAAATGGCAGAATCAGTATTAAAGTGTCTGTGAAGACTTTGATAGTTGCACAGGTTACGTATACAGCAAAGATCTGATCGCACTCGGCATCTTTCGCGCAGTCGAAAGCAAAAGTAGCGATCGTGTTGACAGCGCTATGGCGATGACGATAAAGATGGCACCGTATGTGACCGCTCTGAAGGTAAGGTCGATAGAAAAACGAAGGTAGAACATCAAGGTTAATGCTTTGATGAACAATGTCGTTAGGCTGTAGAGCGGCGCTCCGGCCCATTTTGCGATTTGAGATACGTAAGTTTCGTCTTCTACCGTCTTCCAAGCCCTGTTGAATTAACGGAGTCTTCATACCTGTGGTAATACTGAAATGCCTTCTATGGCCATGTTCTGACTATGGTCGCCAGTGCCTAATCTCGCTTCTTCACGACGGAACGTTAGTTTGGTCGTTTCTGAAACTGGGAGGAGAATCTTTCGCACGGAAAGCAACAGTGATTGATTGCAATACGGCAAAAATCTATTGCAACAAGTATTAACGATGCGCATACGTCGAGAACGAGACTGAGTGTACCGTGGCCACCGCCGTGAGACCTACTCGGCGTTAGTTATTGAGAAGAACCATCGGATGGTTGGAAAACTGGCCATCGTCAATGTGCCATTTCTTTACCAGATATTTGCTAGCCCAGAGCCTCAGTGGGACAATAGGTACAGAGACAACTGGAAACAATACCGCGGTGTAGAACAGTCCCACGCTACGGCCCCCAGTGTGCGAAAACAGGCCCACCTGGACTCCAGGCATTGGAGGTGGCAGAGGAGTTGGTAATTACACAGGGTGCGAGCTGGTTGAAAGAAGTCATCATGTGCAATAGTAATAATGCTTTGAGAATGTTATGAAAACTCCAAGGTACGTTTTCCTTAATGTGTCCTCGTTTCGTTCATCGTGAAGAAGTGGCAGAACGTGAAGACAGAAATGGCTCAAGGAAATTGAGACAAGACTCTACTTTCATACAAGCATGAGAGTCATACAAAATCTCGCGCCAACGACTTCAGTATACTTTCGATCCGGTCCTCTTGGTCATTTTAGCTAGCAGAACGCCACCACAGAAATCCCCGGAAATCTTATTATTAACGGCTAAGGTTTAGGGATCTACGGGAGGTCCAGATCTCAACTGTATAAGACTTGAATAAACATTTCCTGGTTTGCCTCCCCATCGCCTATTCGGTATCCCTATTCGGTATTTAATCGATTTTAGCGTCCGTATGACAGCCTTCAAGAACGTCCGGAGAAGCTCAAAACAACCCATCAATCACAACTCACCTCTCATTTGCGTTCCTGAGCGACTTGCAAGACGAATTTTCGACGAAAACCCGAGATTGGAACAAGTGACTTTTTCGGCGCAAAGGGGCGGACATTTGCCAACCAGTTCCGTCGCTTGGGTTTGCGTTCGCGGACCAGGGAAGAGTCTGCAGATTGACCATATTTGTGAGCAGAGACCGGGAGCAAGATGCTGTTGCCACGAGCACCACCAATAGTGATCATTCAATCGTTTCAGTAGAACTTTTCTCTACTTCAGGAGTGTCTCTCTGGAGTAGCCAAACACGAACAGATTTAGATACATCACATGACAAGTTTTTGAGCTCCATAAGCGTAGTAGGTTCATAATGTGGATTCAACCTGAACTAACCCCTATAGTTGATCGCCGTCTAATAATCCATGGATGGATGTCGGCGGCTTTGGTTTCTGCAGAAATTAGTACAATCCAAACAATGAACTTCCTCACTTACGGGTCATACTGGTCGTCGTCTGAGTACTGCTGGTCGTACAGCTGCTCAGCCTGCTTCTTGGCGTGGTGCTTGGTCTTCTCGCGGTCGATATAGTCCATTCCCTTTGTTTCGGCAAGCTTGTCGACCTCAGCAGCAGCAAAGCTTGCAAGGAGCTCCTTGGCGAAACCGTGGTTCACCGTCTCACCTGCCAATGGTTAGAGATGTGATAGAAAGGGAGCGGGGGACTCACCACTGTTGCGTTGGCTGTCCTCAAACTTCTTCATAGCCTCAAAGGCGGCACCGCCAGCGATGACTTCATGGCTGAGGTGGCCTTCGTGTTGACCGTCGTACACCTCATCGCGCTTCTCGCGGGCCTCGTCTATAGAGAGTGTGAGCGTTTGGTTGAGGTTTTACAACATCAAGGGGATCATACCGAAACCGAACATGTTGGATGAATTGGATTGGAAAGTTGGGGCGTAAGAAGATTGGATATTGTGTGTTCAGAATTATCTGGCTGGTTGGCATGTGGTCGAGTATACATTATATACCCACGCTGTCTACCCCTCATTCATTCAGCATGCCTGAACCTAACACGGCGACCATGTACTTAGTTTCAGCCTTTCGGTATGCATACGCAGAGATCCAATGCTTGAACGACGTAGACGGCATCATGCGAATACGTCATATCCAGCTCATCCTTCGACGCCCCCGCTGACGCGTCTCTGTCCGACATGCAGACACGGCCCAGCCACGACCAGATTCATCCAGAACTTCAGGGTCTAGACGGCAGGGTCTTGGACTCCCGGATGAGCAGCGCCGTGTCCAGCCAATGGCGATGCCGCCCAATCGTCGAATTCGGGAATCTCGGCACCTCTCCACTCCACCGTCCGATCCGCGAGACGCTAGCGAAACAGAGCATCGAAATACGGGCTGCCGAGATTCCGAAGCAGGGCGTTCCAGCTGCCGTCATCATCGCTCAGCGCGGCAACTCTTCCGACCTTACAACCTCTCGGCATCTTGACCGTGGCGCCCCTGCAAGTCGTAGGTCAGGTCGCCGGATTCGCCGAGGCGTGTTGATCGACGACAAAAGACGATAAAATGTCTCTTGGCCCTGCAATCGGGGAATGCCACCTACCAACTGTGTGCCTGTTGCTCAAGGTCGATTGTTTTGATATTCGATCACCAATCGAGCTTTCCGACGGCTTGAACTGGCACATATGCGTCAAGACCCTGTTCCCAAGTTGCCGCAATGCAATTTCAGCCAAGTGAAAGTACCAGGTTCCTTCACCCTGAGACTGAAGACTCCTTGGGGGTGCGGAGAGGAATTCCGGATATTGAAGCGATGTTCAGTTCCAACCGTAGCTCGCTATGCTCACCATATCAGCAACCGCATCTTCATCACATCACAACGCCATACCAGGTACTCACAGTTCGGACTTGAAACATGTCCAGTGAATCCTGCGATACATCTGAGATCCTTCTTGTTGTGAATCGCCCGAAGACGGTTGTAGGGTCTGACAGTAAGCCAAAGCTTGGATGCACATCCTCCAAGACGGGATTGTAAATGTGAAAACCCTCGAGGAAGTATTGCAACCAAGATCCAGTGTCAGTGACATCAAGACCGGATGTTGACAAGAGGCGAGGGCCTGAACTCAATTTCCTCGTTTGTATTACACTCTTCAGCCCTGGGGGTGGACCTTGATTGTCCAACTTGAGAGCCGGCCATTCCAAAGTCGTCTCGATGTTGACGCAGTAGACCTCAGGGAGGCATTCCTTATAAGAACACCCCAAAACCTACCTTGGGACCGTCTTCTCGACTCATTAGCTCCCAGCCACTACAACTACATCTACAATACCCCATCATACCAGGTCCTGCCGCAAACATGACTGCTACGCGCGAGAACCTCGCCCGGGCAATGCCGGAAAGCAGCGTTGAAACATTACGCTGGTGGAAGTCCCGGAACCTACGCAACCTAAACCTCCTCCTAGTTGTCCCAATGCTTTCCATCTTCACGCAGGGGTAAATCAGTTCCCAATTCTTCTACGGTATCGTCGCTAACCTCTGCTTCCGTTTCGACGGTTCCATGATGAACGGCCTCCAGTCAGTTGAGTCCTGGCGCGACTACTTCGGCCAACCCAAGGGCGCGACTCTTGGCTTGTTCAACGCCGCGTATCCCATCGGAGGACTTTGTACCATCTCCTGTGTCTCCATCGTCAGCGATACCTTTGGCCGCCGCATCGGTCTCGCCACCGGAGCCATTCTATGCTGTCTCGGCGCTACACTGGAGTCGTGCGCCCAGAGTTTGCCCATGTTCGTGGTGGCTCGCGGCATTCTTGGCTGTGGCACCGTCTTTCTCGGTTCCTCGGGAGCCCCTCTTATCATGGAGCTGGCTCGCCCAACACACACGGCCACGGCTCTCTTCAACACATCCTACGCACTTGGCTCCATTGTCGCGGCTTGAACTACCTTTGGCACATTCCATATCGAGAACTCCGCTGCCTGGCGCATCCCCTCTGCGATCCAGGGCCTGCCCTCTGTCATCCAGTTGATCGGCCTCTACTTCGTCCCTGAAAGCCCCCGCTGGCTGATATCGAAAGACAAGAACGAGGAGGCTCTCAGCTTTCTGGCCAAGTACCAGGCGAAAGGCAACGACCAGGATGGTCTTTACATCACTGAGATCCTCCCTTACAGTATTCGCATGAGGGGCCAAGCCTGCTACCAGCTTTTCGCAACGTCTTTCACACTTCTTTCGACATATACCGTCCCAGTCGGCCTTGAAGACATGAAGTGGGAATTTTACATCATCTTTATTCCCTGGGTCGTTGTCGTTCACCGTCCTTTACTTTGTCTACCCGGAAACGAAGGGCCCGTCGCTTGAAGAGATTGCCTTTATTTCCGATGGTCCAAACGCCCAAATCTAGCCGTACCTAACAACCCCGTCGCTCTCCTTAAACCAATCCTCCACTGCCAAGCTTTCCTCACTTGGCGCATAGTTGATGATTGTACTCTTCACCATGGTATAAGCGTTGTAGGCTTCCAGTCCGTTCTCACTGCCGACGCCACTCGGGCCCGTAGTTCCACCCCATGGACTGCTCGGGTCATTTCGATGGTGCGTATTAACCCAAACAATACCGGAGTTGACCTCCTCAGACACTCGAAACGCTTGACTGAGGTCTCTTGTCCATATCGCCGCCCCCATGCCAAAATCGCTGTCATTGGCGAGATCGATGGCCTCTTGCTCGGTATCAAATCCAACCAGCACAATGACGGGCCCGAATGCTTCCTCGTGCCATATTCGGGTTCGTGAATGGGCGTCCTTTGAGGTGAATTCCAGAATCGTAGGTGGATAGAAATAGCCCTTTGAGAAGTCCAAACCGTCAAATGACGAAGTGCCAGTAAGGCGGTGACCTCCACAGACAACCGTTGCGTGGCCACTATCCGTTGCTTCGCCCACGAGAGTCTCAACATTTGCCAATTGACGTGCCGAGATCAACGGGCCCATGGTTGCATTCGGGTTCGTCGGGGAACCCATTCGAGTTTCGATAAACTGGGCCTTGGCACGAAGTTTGGACAGCAGGTTCTCAAGGATGGTGTTCTGGACAATGATTCTGGTTGCAGCGACACAGGTCTGTCCGCTGGCGACAAAGGCACCAAAAGCAATTCCGTTGACGGCAGCGTCAACATCTGCCTCTTGGAAGACAATCAAGGGTGCCTTGCCTCCCAGTTCCGCCGTGTACCGCGCCAGGTTTCCGCCCACGATAGACCCAATCGCTCTTCCAGCAACTGTCCCGCCGGTGACATCAACCTTTCGAACGAGTGGGTGGCTGACGAGTGCCTTGCCTGTGGAAGCGCCAAACCCAGGAAGGACATTGAACACCCCGTCGGGAAGTCCTGCCTCCTTCAAGATCGGTCCCAGCAAGAGACTGGTCAACGGCGTGAGCTCGCTGGGCTTCAGTATGACGCAGTTTCCTGCCGCCAAAGCCGGGGCAAGCTTCTTGACGGCAATCAACAAAGGGTGGTTGAAGGGCGTGATTTGCACGACGACGCCCAGAGGTTTCCGGTCAATCCAATTGTGCAGCTTTCCAGACGTGGGAAGCACGGGTCTTTCCTCAGTCCGCAAAACGGAGGCGTAGTACTTAAACCAGCGCACGAGGGACGGAACTTGAGCCTTCATCTCACGAACCGCTCGTCCTGTCTGTTGGACCTCAAGCACAATCAGCTCGGGGAGGTTCTTCACCAGCAGCTCGGCAGCCTTGTCGAGTACCAAGGCACGTTCCTCGCGCGGTTTCTTGGCCCAAACTCCAGACTTAAACACCTCTTGTGCCAACTCGATGGCCTGCGAAGCATCATCCTCGGAGGCAGCATGACATCTATTCCAGTCAGTGGTACTGAGAGTGGCGCGTATTCGAGATGCAGCTTACTGAGCAAATATCTCCCCAGTTGCAGGGTCTTCAACCGGTATACTGCCTTGAAGAATGAGCTTGGATGTTCCTCAACATGAGCATGTCGCCGTTGCATTCTTACACTTCTCCTCTCCCGACCGCTTCCTTTCCTCCAATCCAAAGTGGGTACGTCTTCATCCTGCGGGACAGTCGCAACACGACGGAAATATGAGACTGTGCTCGGATGAGAAACGGAAGATGATGATAGATGAGGGGTAATGACAGGAGAAGAAGACACGATTGATCATGAAGATAAGACGCGCATCGTCATGAGATAAGCAATGCTGCATTCAGAAGCTGGTTGCAACTGTGTCATGTGACAGCTTCAGGCCTGCTGACTCATCCACCCCTACCCTAGACTAACATGACTTGGTAGGGCTCAACAGTATTCGTTTGTAATCTGCAAGTAAAATCTAGAAATGCAAATGACGTTAGAAGAAATCGCTTATTGAATAGTTACATGCGTATTGGGGAATCATCTAGTAGGTGTAATTAACTCACTACGGTGAGGTCATTCGTTATTTTCAAGTCACACCATGAAATCGGACAAGTGACGATTAAACGCAACGGGCGTCTAGGAACTCCACACAAACTCGATGACACTGAGACAATAAAACTGGTGTCGAAAAGCGCTCATACCCTCCATCGAGGAGTGATCTAATTTTGGTGCACCGGAAAAGGTTGGGATACTTGTTGTCGAGTGATTTCTTCAAGTTGGATGGCAAACGTGTCGATAGATTTCGGGCTGACTGATTGATCCCACCTCTTGATGTAAGAAGTCTTAGGAGCACAGACTCCGGGAGAAAGTCAAGAGATTCATCAGGGCAACACATTACAGATTGTTATCTCACCACCCTTCAACGAGGACAGACGCCATCACTGGTGAGAGTTGCATCATGACGACGGGCGCCTGGCTGATGATGGCGAATCAGAGCCGATTCCATTATATTTGGTTGGGTCGATAAATGACACATTCTATCATCGTCGGCATGACTCGTGTGATGGCGGCGCCTGGACCATGTTCTAGCCTTGGCCCTTTCTTAGTGCGACTGTAACAGTGTATTACCCGATAAGCTGGACGGACAACCCTGCGCCCGCAGACTGTCAACATGTCCCGCCTCTTTTTCGTCTTCGTGACTAGCTGGTAGTCGGACAGACTACGGTAGCTCCAACGACATGGTTGGGAAAGAGCGCACAAGGGGAGGCATACAGGGATACTTGTGACCGCCTCGACGCCTTCTTGTTGACACCGGGACGCAACGGAGGCGGTAGCAACCCTCAAACTAGCAGGAAGATCCTACGACCGGTATGGGCGCGTCAGTCGCGAGAACAGATCCTGGGGGTTGGGAACACATCATGAAGTCTGATACTTGGACAATGGGACGCTGCGCGCGTACTAGCAACCAACTGGGACATGGCTCCGAGATATTATCGACGACGCTACGGCTGACGTCGATGCTACACTGGCCCATAGAAGGGCCAGCGTGCCCAACTGCCGGCCAGTAGAACCAGCTCCCCAGTCTAGAATCCATCTAGATCATCTTACGGCTTCCACATCGAAGGCTACCCGGAGCGGGGGAGGTTCTTGGCAGATTAAGCTTGACTTAAAGTTGGCGCTACTTGGCAACTACTCCTTCGATGTAACCCCGTGTCATGAAATGTCGACGGTCTGTTTCGCCCCCGTCTTCACTCCACGACCATGCGGGATAGGCGCCCAACATGGAGAAGCGGCCGCTGATTCCTTGATTCCCTGCTCTTCCCCGCATCCCCAAGACACTGCACGGGCGGTCGAGGTGGAGGTTTCCCCGCGTCGCCGTCAGCGACCTTCCTTTTCGGCTTCTAGACTGATCTAGACGAGTCATGGGACGAATAAGGCGGCTGGGACAGTAGACTACTCTCCAACGCCAAGGCTATTCTCAGGGTTCACGCTGCATGCTTTCTCTCCGTCCCGGACCCCAGTAGTGCAGCCGCCGTCACACCCACCGCGACACTGCCTCAACCACTCGGCGATCCCGTTCACCGAGAATCGCGTCAACATGGGGCTCTCCTACACCATTGAGTTATTTTCCCTATGCTGCTGCCTCTTTAGAGCCGGGTCATGTCGGGCTTGGCGTCACAAGTGTTGTCTCCCGTCTCCTCGACGCGATGCTAGTGAGTGTTCAGCTCGACGACATGACGACATGGATAGACAAGGCGGGGGGGTCTGGGGATGGGGAAAGCCCCATGGGGAACGTCTCACGATGAATATTTAATGTCGTTGGACCCTCGCTCAGATCCGTTTCCTCTGTGGCTCCTCAGGATAGTGCCGCTAGCTCTCCTACACTGCCGCTTTGGATCATCTCCAGCCTTCCTCCTTCATCTTGAGTTTACTTCTTTTGGTCCACTGCTTTCAACATGGCAGACATCGACAAACAGCAGAACGAGGCCCGTATCTTCGAGGATGAGAATCCCGAGAAGCCTGTGCCTCAGTTCGAGTCGACTGACTACTCTGGTGCCCACGAGAAAACGGACCCGAAAGAGATTGCCCTTGTGAGAAAGCTGGACAGATGGATCATGGTGAGTCTCGTCCAGAGACACTTTATCCTTTTCCGTACTGACTGTGCTTGTTAGCCAATGCTCTGGAGCATGTACTGGCTCAACTACCTCGATCGCAATGCGATTGCTCTTGCACGTCTCAACGACCTTGAAGAGGACCTCAACCTTAGCAGTACCCGTATGTTTGAGAAAGAGTCCAGACCCCAATCACAGACTTGCCATTAACGATCCGGATCGAACAGAATACCAGACCTGCGTTTCCATCCTCTTCGTCGGATACATCCTCGGACAGATCCCATCGAACATGTTCCTTACCCGAACTCGCCCGAGTCGCTACATGGTAAAAACAGAATTATCCAACTGGTTCGAAATCGGAATATGCTAACTGGTGTAGGGAATCATGATGATGCTCTGGGCTGTAGTGAGCACCCTCACGGCCGTTTCCAAAGACTTCACCGGCCTTCTCTTGACGCGCTTCTTCCTTGGTGTCACCGAAGCCCCCTATTATCCCGGCGCTGTCTATCTCCTCTCGATCTTCTATACCCGCAAAGAAGTCGCCACCCGCATCGCTATCCTATACACCGGAAACATTCTCGCCACCGCCTTTGCTGGTCTCATTGCAGCCGGTGTATTCCACGGCATGGACGGTCTTGGCGGCCTTGCAGGCTGGAAGTGGCTCTTCATCCTCCAGGGTGCGGTGACCTTCCTTGTCGCCATCGCTGGATACTTCCTCTTGCCCGACTTCCCTCTCACGACCTGGTGGCTCACCCCCGAGGAACGAAACCTTGCCTACAACCGAATGGAGCTTGATACTGTCGGCAACCAGGGCGAAACAAGCACGATGAATGGCCTCAAGCAGGCTGCCAAGGACCCCATGGTCTGGATCTTCTGCGTCATGGCTCACATGCATCTTGCGGCCAACGGCTTTAAGAACTTCGTAAGTCTTTGCCAGATCCGGTGCCTCGTATTGTTCTCGTATTGACCTACCCCACAGTTCCCGACTGTCGTCGAGACTCTTGGCTTCAACACTACAATTACCCTCGTGCTCACCTGCCCTCCGTATCTTCTTGCCGGTGCCATTACCATTCTGGTGTCTTGGTCTTCGGGCAAGTTCAACGAGCGGACGTGGCACATCACCCTTTCCAAGTCTGTTGCTGTCATTGGATTCGTCGCTGCGGCCTCAACCATGAGCACTGCTGGACGCTATGTCGCCATGATCATCTTTACCATCGGCACTTATGGTGTCAACAGTCTGATTCTCGGCTGGTGCGGCAGTGTATGCGGTCAGACGAAGGAGAAGAAGGCCGTCGCCATCAGCATGGTTACCATGATCATGAACATCAGCTTCATCTGGACCCCGTATCTCTGGCCCAAGAGCGATGAGCCGCGATACGTCCTTGCTATGGCCAGCAGCTCTGCCTTTAGCATTGCGACGGCTGCCCTGGCGTGGTTGGCTAAGATCATCATGAAGAGACGCAATAAGAAGTTGCGGGCTAGCGACGATGAGACTACGATTTTCTACGTCTACTGAGCTTAGCGGCAATGTGGATGGAATGTGCCTGACCCAGTGTAGTCTCATGAGGGGCTGGACCGAATCTGGGGAAGTTGTTGAACAAGGGTCAGATGGCAACGTAGTTGGACAGTCTTTACACTTGAATCCAAGGAAATTTGCTCATACTACCACAACATGTTTATAATGATGATTTATGTACATATCTCTTCAAGAACCTAAACTAGTAATGTACCGTCCTTCATCGCACCGTCCAACGCCCGCTGTAGTGCCCGTCGATATTGAGGCGTCCGAGAGAAGTCGAATCCCAGTTCCCCGCCTCGAAGGAAACTTTTTCGCTCCCAACGTAGAAGTCTTCGATGATGAGACCGAGGTTGTCCGGCGAGTTATCGCCAAGGGCAATTGCTTGGTCTCCATTGTTCGAGTCTGTGAACACACGGAACGTACTTGTACCTACTTCAAAAGCTGGCGACAGCGTTTCCACCCAAATGTTAGAGAACACCATCTCATCTATGTTCTGCAGAGGGTTGATTCCCAGCAGGGCAGGACAAATGCCCTCACAACGCCAGTTTGTGATGTTGTAGTTGGATAAATGTTTGGTGATATCGGCAACGGAAGTGGATGTCTCACTTTCATAGCTTGCTGCAGACGCGACCAGGGCTCTGGGCCAAGGAACTTGTTGTGAAACATAACGAGTGTGAATGACGTCCACCGCGTCGACTGTCACATTCTTGGTATCTCGCTGATACCAGCCGAATTGGACGATGGGGCCATTGTTTGTCTTCCAGACGACCATCTTCTCGCACAGAACGTTGCTGTAGTACGTCTTGATGGCGTCATCCCCAACATGGTAGAAGATGTTCCGAGCGTGTGACCCCGGGTACATTTGAATGCCATCTGTTTGTCCAAAGAAGGCTCCAACCTGCTTGTAGTCTGACGCGTCGACGGTGAATGACCCAAGGTCAGAGCCGTAAAAGTCCATGCTGTTGAAAGGCGGTGCGTTCGTTGTCACTCCGTGCACTGTCCACTTGGTGCCGACAGCGGAGTGGCCTCGCCACATTTTGAGAGAAGTGTCATCCGACTTGATGTTTTTGTAGCCTTCGGCAGTGTTGGCCTGGTAGACATACTGCTCACCTGACAGAACTCCAAACCCAGTTGCTCGGAGATCTAGGGACTGGCTTTCATACTGGATGGCACCTTTGACGTATGCTCCAGGAGCCAAGTAGATCCAAGTCACCGAGCTGGATAGAATGGCGTGTGCAGATCCCGTGAGCCAGTAGACACCTGGACCGAAATGAACCACAGATTCCGTCACCTGATCCAAGCCCGTGACCAAGCCAAAAGGAACGTGGTAGGCAGTCGAAAGATCGGGAATATACTCGGAGCTGGGAAACGGGCTCATGAAGATCATCAGCGCGTTGGTCGGTTCGACCCCCACGATTGGCATGGTGTCTTCATACGAAGAAACATAGTTGGCGCCGTTGGGGTCTTTGTTTTGCACATAGTGAGCATTGGTTTCCGGTCCGGAAGTGCGATACTCCCAGAGATTGTCCTGGAACTCGACGGAGAAGCGGTGTCCATCGTCACTATACGGGACGGTAATAAGCACGGCGTCGCCATCGAGTTGCATGTCGAATTGGAGATTGCTGGGTCGGATGATAACGTTGGACGGGTCAACTGAGCCATCATCAGATCGTGTAATTCTGACGATGGTTGTGGTGCTGGCCAGGTATTGAGTCCAGGCCATGTCGGCGCCAATATCAGGCTCAATCGAGATTTGGTCGTCTTCGCTGCAGTTCTGGCCATCGCAGACTGATGACAAGTCGTCGGGACTGAATATGTTTCCGTTGCCATTCCGAGGGATGGTCTCATACACGAACGAGTCGTAGAAGCTCGTAGCATCAGATGCGGTTCCAATCTGCACTGAGTACATGTGAGACTGGCGGACATTGGCATTTTGCACCGGAGTCTGGGTGTTGATCTCTCCGGTGCTGTGCCACCAGGTCTTTAGTTCCGACAGATCCGCAGTCTGGTTGCTTGCTTTGGGTGGTTGTTAGCCCGTTGGTAGTTGACGGCCATGATTGTTTATCACTCACCTCGTTTCAACCTCATACCTGGATGCCCTTGAGCAGGCACGTTGCCCGCCATTAAGATAAGGCCCAGTGCGTTGGTAAATGTTGCGAAATGCATGGTTGGTCTTCGTACCCCTGGGCAAAATGACTGTGTAGGAGGGAAGAAACGATGGGATCAAGCCATGTTTTGTCTGGGGAGTGATTGATGTGACTCGGCGCAACAACGGTCGATATGGACGCCAGTTGTTAAATCGAAACACCAAACCCTGTTCAGGGCGAATAATCATTCTCAGGAGGATGCCCATCCACTATTGCAAGCACTGCAATTGGCTGCTATCTAGATCAGCTGTTGTGTTGACTAGACTGAGCCACGCAGCAGCAGCAAGTACGAAACTTGCAGCGAACTTGACCTGTGATTATTTTGATCGTTTGAAGTTGTTGAAGCTCATGAATTTGTGCATGATTCGAGTCGTACCAGACCTAATGAATGTCAATTCCCCCCGAGAATCTCGCCGAGGGCACATGCGCCACCTCAATCTACTTGGTTTCGCTTGCAACTAGCGCCTGCATCCTGAATCCTTCACCCGAAGGATCCTTCAACACAATCCACGGTGTAACATGATGGCATGTGCTCATAAAGCTGCGCCCGGACTGAGATGGAATTTGCCTAACATGGCGCATATGTGAATGCTCCAGTAGCAGCCCTGTCTTTTGACCCCGTATTTTCCCACCCAGAGCTCTATAGCACTGCTCCTTATAATTAACCATGTTGGAATACTTGTGAGAAAATTGGAACATATTTGTATGGCGCTCGAGTATCGCCTTCTAAAGACACGGGAGTCGGTGGATACACAACGTGCTGATTGACTTTGTCTCTTCGCATTATGGAAAAAGAAACTGTAGAAGGGACGCAGAGATAAAGCATAGTAGTAACGTAAAAGACGAATTGCATGGGCAACAAAATTGCATCCATCCATCACCTCAGTGGCTTTTTAACTCATAAGAAGCAGGACCTCGTCACAGCCACAGCTTTTATCAGTCTTTACTAGTCTAGCGAATTGCGGATGGTCATCTCAGCCTTGAGAGCATCACGCTTTACGTTAGTCACGTTCTCATGCCGGCCTAGCACATCCTCTTAGTGAATGCGTGCGTCTTTCTTACCTGAGCGCACTTTCACGAAACTGGAAAAAGATGGGAATGGCGAGGTTCTCGGACAGAAAGAGGACATGGGCGGTCAGGCTATTTTTTGAGATAAACGACCCTACTGCTAGAAGGGGACCAATCAAGGCTTGAACTCGGCGAGTATTCCGCACGTGGAGTTGCGGACTTTTAATCGCCTGCGGAGTTGCTTGTCAAACTTGTATCCCGTAGTATCACAACTCCGCAAGAACCTTATTTACAGCGGTATTATGAGGTCTTCATGTGGCTTCATTGGATTACCAGGTCATTGATCATGAATAATTGGTTGCAATCTCGGCTTTAAGTAAAAGTCCGTTCTACATTACGCGTCCTTTCTGGATCGCCCACAACCCGCGAGTACCATTGAGAATGACCGAGACTTGAATCTCCGGCAGGTTCTTACGTCTATAAAGGCACTGGTCCCAGAACTCAAACACCTCAAGCATCGCAAATACCACACTCAGTCATACTTTACCACAAACCACCCAACTACAAATCAACATGGCGTCAAACGTACCAGTCCAACAGCAAGTCTTGGTTCTCACCCGTGTTGGAGAACCAATGACGCTTGAGACACGACCGGTACCCAGAGCAGGGCCCGGCAGTGTTGTCATCCGCGTACTCGCAGCATCACTCAGGGCGAATACGCCAACCGTCTATCGAAACCCAGAGAGTGGGCACCCTCTACCTCTTCCATTTGTCCCGGGCTTTGCCTGCATTGGTAGAATCGTGGACACGGGGCCTGACGCGACAAGGTTGAAGCCCGACCAGCTGGTGTTTTTCGATCCTTACATCTTGGGCCGGGATGGATCTGATTCAACGTACGTCTCAGGCTTGATGGAGGGCTCCAGCGAAGGCGGCCGCATACTCGCTCGTGGAGAATGGCGAGTTCCAACCTACGCCGAATACGCCAAGCTGCCACTCGAGAACTGCCATGCACTCGACGAAAAGCGTCTGTTTGGAGACCTCAAAGACGGTGGCTTGGGGTATAACCTGGACAATCTTACGCACATCTTCAGCATGCTGATACCCTTCGGCGGACTTTGCGATATTGACATCAAGGCTGGAGAAACCATCATCATTGCGCCCGCTACGGGTCGGTACGGGAGCGCTGCTGTTCACCTTGCTTTGGCTATTGGAGCCCGTGTCATCGCCATCGGGCGTAATGCCACCGTCCTGTCACAGCTTGACACACTCAGCTCGCGCATCACGACAGTAAAAGTCACAAACGATGTTGAAGAGGACACAAGAGCCCCACGCTCTGCGGCCCCTGAAGGCATCGACGCTTTCTGGGACATGTCGCCACCGGCAGCTGGAGCCTCGACGCATTTCCGTAGTTGCTTAAACGTCCTGAAGCCCGGGGCGCGAATCGATCTCATGGGCAGCGTTCTGTCCGGAGTCAGCTTTAGCTATATGGAGTTGCTAATGGGAAAGATCACAATCAAAGGATCATGGATGTGCACTCGCGAAGAGACAGTAAGGCTGCTTCGAATGGTTGAGTCTGGAGTATTGCCACTGGGCGCAAAGGCGGGAATGGGACCTGTTAGACGCTTTCAGCTTGCGCAGTGGGAAGAGGCGTTAAACGCAGCCGCCGAGCACATTGAACCTGGAGAAATAGTCATTGTTGCCTAACTTGAGCTTGAGAAGAAGAGAATGAGAGTTCAGGAGGAGAGCGAGGAACAGGCTTAGAAAGGAGCGGAGTTAATGAATGGTACAGCTGAGAGATTAGATGGAGGAAAGACAGACGGACAGCCAGGAGAATGCACAAAGTTTAGCTAGATATGCAATTTGAGTACCAATATCGACTTGTACTTTTTATTTCTCGCCTGTAATCCTGAGTAGTCGCTGCTTTCACTTAAACTGTTGGTTTTCCACAGCCTACAGCGAGCGCATCAAAGTGAAGCATCAATATTAATAGTAATTGCTCCAAGTTTTTATCCCTTGTTATCCTCAGTTACATAACTGCTGTATATCCGTCTCCAGCCTCACCACAACTTCCTCGTAAAAGTTCTGGCAGAAATCCTCATTGTCTAGTCCCATGATCCCCAGCACGCTCTCCAGACACCATTTCACTGCTGTCATGTAATTTATGCCCCCGCTCTGTAGCACCTCGTCTCTGAACTTTCCACCCACTTCGTGTTTCTCTAGCATCGTGTTGAGATCCATGCTAGACTCCTCCACCATATCAAGTACCGGAACGGCTTGTCCGATGATGACCTGTATCAACATCGCACCGAGGGATAGCACTGTTAGATTCATAGTCCTGACTGATTGGCGCAGACTGGGGGCCTCTCGGAATACCTCCTCAGATTTTGTGAAGTTCTTGAGCATGAAGGGTCCAATAGTTGAGTCAGGGTAGCAGGGGAGCTTCTGACTTCCTCGGATAAATATAACATCGTCCAGGGTTAACGTTTGTGCCAGCCAGGGGGTGCTGTATAGATGAAGGATGCTGATCGAAATTGCAAGTGCGATCCTCAGCTTGCCCAGGTGGTCAACCTTCCAGGCTTCGGTATTCTTTCCTTCAAGAATTTGTCGTAGTGTAATAGTTGAACCGAGTTGTGAATGGCCATGCTGCGGGTAGAGGCCGAACCTACGGTGAGGGTCGGCGATGTATCCGCAGCAGTCGACCGCCGTGTTCTCGCACTCCTTGTGCCATGTTGATACCGCCCGACATAGGTCTGAGTTGAGGGCTGGGGGGCATGCTGCTGTCGGTGGTGCTGTAGCGACGGTGAGGCTTTGCTCAGAGACAACAGTCAGTGTTTCCGTGGATGAGTAACTCAACTCCCGCTGGGATATGATGTCCCTGAATCGGACCCTCTTGCGTAAAGACTGAGACCTTGGTTGGTTAGGAACACCCAAAAGAAGAGGCGGCGGGTATTCGCTTTTCGGCACAAATTGGACGCGCAGGCTGTCCCAGCGAGAAGGGCGGTCTGGAGACTTGACCTTTTTTTCACAACCAGTACTCTCATTCAAGCTGCCACAGTCGGCATTAGGGCTCTCATACGACCCTAGCATAACGTGGAAGACGAGATCCTTGGCTACCTCGTCCTCCTCATCGCTGGGCAACAGGACAGCCTTCCTCGGCACCAGTTCGAGACACACATCGTGTGACTGGACACAGCGGCATGTTGCTGCGCTCCTGAGGGCTTCGAAGATGCTTCGTGATAGGCCTCGGATTAGTTTGGTGACCCTGGCCTGTGACCGCCGCCGTCGACTCGGCTCGAGGCTGCAGTTTTGCCCCGCGAGGTCTCGCAGAACCGAGTTCGCTGTCTTTATGCGAGCGATGATGCCCTCGTAGTCCTTCTTCTTTAGCGAAAAGGATGCCTTTTGCTTGAACTGTCTCACTATGGCCTCTAGACTGTTCAACTTGGTCTATACACAGGTTAGTAGACTAGCTGTACGCTGAATGGTGCGAGAACTCGCCTTGCCGTCCGCTTCTATACATAGCTTATCCTTCAACTCCTCCGTAGCCTCCTGCATCTCTTTGGCATGCTCTTGGAACTTGTCCGTTGCCGTCCAAAGCCGCACTCGAATATCGTCGTGGAACTGGTCCCACTCAGGTCCAAAAGGCTTTTCGACCAGATCATCGATCCTGGATAGCGGAGCAAGACCGTCGAGGAGTACTTCACAAGTGGTCCGTAGACGGACCTGCTCGGTCTCGAGGTCTTGTATGAGGGCTTTCAGGTCACGGTCAGCACCTCGTACCCGTGACAGCATGGACCTGTAGGCTTTGAGGGCCTCGATTGCCAGTGGCAAGACGGCGAGAACGACTCCCACAACCTCGATTCCAGACATGGCAGTCGGATCCACTTGAGTTTGGCGAGAATCGGGCGTTCTTGGCTTAAGCTTCACTGTTGAGAATGAGGATACGAGGGCGACATTTGCAAATGTCTCGTCGGGCTGTCAGCATCCAAGCCCCGCACGCTGCATATTGCTCAGCCTAAACCAATGATAAGTGATCTGACTCCTATTATCTAATGACGGGATAATTTGGTGAGCGGGGTTTTCTCACAGGGTAGCCTCCGGGACAGCAAGGCAACAATGGTAATTAACATCTGCCATCACTGTGATGAACGTGACAGATGATGTTATCAAGCCTCGCCAACAGAGCGCTATAGCTTACATCTGCTCACTGCCATAATGGCAGACGAATTTCGCGCTGCATCAGGGCCCCAGATCGCCACTTTGGTCGCTCGCAGCCTCGCCTCGTTCGAGACACTCACCTCAGTGTTGACAGATGATCACGCTCTATCCTTGCAGGTTTCCTCATGCCTGGCCAGGTTCAAGCTGTGGGCAGGCAACTTGGGAGCCCATCGCCCGTCTGGGAGTCGATCGCTTGAGTATCGTCTACGCGATGCGTCCCGCATCCGCCAGCACGTCATCTCACTGCTTCGGGACCTTTGCAGCTCTGTAGAAGAAGGTAAGACAGTTTTCCACCAAAAGGAAAGACTTGGTCACACTAACAACAGGCCAGCCACGCTTGTTTCCAATGCAGGGAGCATATCCGACACACCCAGCGAGGACCATAACTCGTTGGAAGACGCCCTGGCCGATTATTTCAATGAGGGCGAAGACTCTGAGAAGTCCGAGGTTGAGCGAATTGTCGGCGATATTTCTCACGTCGTAAACTGTCTGCTCAGGCTGTCTATCACGATAAGCAATCCAACTCCCCACGACCAATATTTATCTCGGGCCGGGGAGGTCCTCATCAAGTCGTTCGAACACTGGGATATCCAACACGTCCGGGCCAAGTTTCCCGGCGTGAGTAGCGGCCTGGCAGACAGACTCGGTAGAGCGATGGCTCGCAGACGAGGGTATTTCAAGTATCGGGAGGAGCACAAGAACCGGTTGGCCGAGGGTTTAGACGCAGAGGAAGCTGAACAGGCGACGACAATCGCTTCTTCCCTGCCTGAGCACCTGAAAGAGGGAAACGATAACGCCAGAGCTGGCGCCACTCCTTTCGCTATGTTGGATGACGGCCGACCTGACGCCTCCGAAACGTCGTGCTCCTCCTCAAACCCTAACTCGACACAGTTGCGCGTTCCGCCAATACCAAAGGAGTACCTCGATGGGCCGTTCAAGTGCCCATTCTGTCACATGATAATATCGGTAGAGTCGAGGCATGACTGGAAGTACGTTGCGTCCCCAACTCCGCAATGGTTGATTGGCCTAACCTGTTCGCATAGGAAGCACGTGTTTGGAGATCTTCGACCTTATGTCTGCCTTTCAGAGGCTTGTTCAACGCCAGATCATCTCTATCTACGCCGGAGGGACTGGGTAACACACATGCAGCATGAGCACTGGAAGACCTGGCATTGTCCTTTCGGTTGCGTTGAAGGCTTTAATAGCGCCAAGAGCTTCAAAGACCATCTCAACGCAACCCACGAACAGTACCTATCCCCTGAAAATAAGCACACACTATTGAGCCTCAGCAGTCGTTCCGACATGTCAAAATCCAACGGCCAATGTCCTCTTTGTCATGGCTTTCAAGTCGGATCCGAGACGCAGTATGCTCGGCATATTGGGCAACATCTTGAGCACTTGGCTCTCTTTACCCTGCCTAGCCTGGAGAAGGCAGGCAGTGAGAGCGAAATAGACGACAAGGACGGGGACTGCCCTGACTCACCTGCTTCTTTGATAACAACTAAACCAGCTAACGCAGCAATGGATGATTTCTGGACTCACTCGTTCTGCCTCGCTTGTGACAAGAACCTTCACACTGCGGGCGACGCCTACTGCTCCGAGTCGTGCAGACTGGCCGACCTCGAGAAGACATTTCCCCCAAGCTTCCAAGCTAGCGCTTTCAGCTTCACTCCTCCCTCCCACAGTAGCCCCAGTATCATGGAAGACGTGAGTAACTTCGGACCTCCTCCTGGCAATTGTCAATATGAATATCCTAACCTCCTGATGTAGCATGAGTCGCCCTCCTTGTACAACCCAGAGCGTGAGCAATCTCTAGCGCAGACCCACTTGAACACTAGAGATCCTGTCTCGCCATCTACGATCAAGGAATCGGACGCTAATGAGCCCGATGAGTCCTCTGAAGTTGTCTCAACTCAGGACCTCGTCAACATGGACAGTCTTTTGTCTCACTCGCCCAGTACAAGAGTCAATTACATTCACCAATCCGTCCGAGATTTTCTCCTTGGAGGAGCAGATACCCCAGATCCTCTGTCGCCTGATACGAAGAGAGTTTCCCGCCTGGCTCCTGACCGCTGGGGCAATGAAATTCCTCTTAATGCAGACTGGACCAAGATTTCGCGCACTCTTGTCGGCCCTGAAGCACTCGAACGCGCCGGCGTGAGGTATGAAGTTCGCCCAGAGTATGTGGCTGTTCTTGGATCTCTATCTCAAGAACAGATCGCCAGCTTAGTTCACGAGAGTAAAAAGGACCGGGCCGGCCGCATCGGGCGCCTTTCGGAGGCTGCGAGGGGGAACAACTACGATTCGGATATAGGGTAGGTCTACACGACACTTGTTCCGTAGCAAGGCTGAGGGCGTAGATCTAAGACTTGGTTCAGCACTCGTAGCTGAAGACGATAGCATGGGGCTGCCTGCAAGAGCGATGAATTCATTTCGATGCTGGATTGTGCCTTTGCAATCAAGCCGACTAACTGATCAGGTAGCAATTCACTTCTTAAAATTGTAGTAACCTCAATTTTCACATTGTTACGTTGCCAACGTAGCATAACTCTGTTAGTAATCGTGCCTCGATATTACTGCCAACATAAGCTAACTACAGCCATCGCCTTCACACCGTTGTACTAAACTACTCATGCTCAATGCCTTCAGCTGCTGCCTTGCTGTCAAACTTCTCTGCCCTCCGCTCCAAGTCTCCTTGGTAGTCAGCCGCATACTGCTTCTTATCTGTGCCAGGAACAAACCACGGCGCGTTAGTAAACAAGTAGTTCATCTCCTCAAGGGGCAGCTGCTTGGTCTCCGGGAGGATGGCCCAGAAGAAGGCTGCGTTGGTGAAGTTGCAAATGACAAACACGAGATAGTACTTCCACCCGACGGCTTCCATCGCAATGCCTGTGACTTGGCCAATCATCGTGTTGAAGGCGAAAGACGTCATTGTTGCGAGAGACACACCCTTGGCTCTCGTGCGGGTATCGAAGATCTCGGCGGGAATGATCCAGGAAAGGGGTCCGCAAGTGGCAGAGAAGGAGAAGTTGTATGCCCAAGTGACGATGATGAATCCCCAACCCTGAGCAGCGCTGCCGGAGCCTGGCGGGTAGACGACCAGCATGATAGTGGCAATAATGAAGGTAAGCATGTTGAAGAGATTGCCACAGATGAGGGTCCAGCGACGGCCGAAACGATCGATGTACGCAATGCACAATGCTTGGGCGATGAGTGCAATGATGGAGTTGATGGCCTGATACTTGAGGGCATCACTAGCTCCAATGCCTGCTTGCTTGTAGATCTCAACGGAGTAGTACTGAATGGCGGAGACACCTGTATTACGCGTTAGCAGGGAGCGCATTCCATTTTGCCGGACCTGGCGATGTCTTACCTGTCATTTGGATGGATGCTTGAAGGGCGCAGGCAATAAAGAGGCGGCGGAAGCAGGACATGTTCTTGAAAAGCTCCATGTATGATGTGGCCTCGTTCTCATGTTCAAAGGTAATGCTCTCCTGGATCTGCTCGAACTCGGCGCGAACCCAGGGGTCATTCTCATCGCCGTTGCTGTGCAGGCGAGCAAGGGTCTTGAGGCCTTGTTCGGGCTTGTTGTTGTCGATGAGCCAGCGAGGAGACTCGGGGAAGAGGAAGATGAGAGCGCCGAGGATGACGGCAGGGATGATTTGGATGCCCAAGGGGATGCGCCACTGTCGGTTGTCGGTGTAGATGTTGTAGGTGCCCCAGCCGGTCCATGATGCAACGAGAGCGCCGATGCCAAGCATGAACTGCTGAAGAGCAGTGACGGTTCCTGTTATGAAGTCAGCAAGGAGAGCCTCGTACTGGTAGAGGAGAGTTAGTTGTACGCACCTCGGATGGACGGGTGCGCAATCTCGGCCTGGTACAGCGGGATGATCATGGTCAGGAATCCGACGCCGAGACCAGCGAGGAAACGACCAGCCATCAGATAGGAGATTTTGGGCGCGGCGGTTTGCAAGGCTCCTCCAATGATGAAGATGATGCTGCCGATGTTGATGGTCCATCGTCGACCGAAATATTCTGTCGTGGGAGACGCCCACCAAGCGCCGAAAAAGGCACCGCCGGTAAACAAGGCGACCACGGCACCGCTGCGACGGGTAAGTAAATGGAGGCATAACAACAGACAGAAAGGAAGAGGGCCTTACGTGGCAGAGTCGGTACCAGTGACGTTGAACAATTCCTTGTAGGACTCAGACGCAATGACCTGGGCAATAACACCCAGGTCATAACCGAAGAGGAGCGACCCGAAGGACGCAAACACGCCAACCAGGAACTGATAGACTCTGGGCTTCATTGCGACGGTGAGTACGGAGTGTACAGGAGGAAGGAAGGAAGTTCGCAGACCGATCGACACAGAGCGCGACGGGGGACCTTTTTAACACTTTTTTTCGCACGCGGCTCCGAAGACGCAACGACCCAAGCGAATATATGGCCTGATTGGCTTCCCCATATCACTCCGGTCATGAGGCAGCTGGGGTTCATGCGGGGTGCGCCTCGCTAAGGAGGGTCTTATATGCGGTCGAATCGCGACCCGAGGCTGCGGTGGATGGAGCAGGGGCTACGATTATCTCTAAATTTTGGGTTGATTTCCCCGCTCTCCTCAATGGTCAATGGTTGAATGGCTCCCTGTCCAGCTAACGGACAAATCGACGTCCACAAATCAGGTTCGGCGGCGCCAAGGAATGTAACTGACATGTAAACTACGGAACACATTCGTATGAAGGAGCTAAACTCCACCTTCAGACTCCAATTGGTGGATTGCAGGGCACGGCCTTCCCCGGAGAGTTCCCCGGATCTAGCTGCTAAGCGCAGTCATGTCCGGGGGATCAGGTTAATAACTGAGGCATCCAGCCGCGCCTTTCACCTTTCAGCTTTCCGTCTTTTTCGGATCCACGACTCCACAACCATGTCTCGACGACTTTCAGCTGACGCTCCACTTGTCTACAGTCTACTTGTCTAGGCCTCCTGCTTCAACCGCGTGATGTGAGCAATCTTATCCTCTCGCCAGTACCACAGCCCAGCCCAGGTGGCACCAGACCCGACGAGAGCCTCTCCGACAACAACAGACACCGCCGCCTTGACGGCTTGAGAACTTCGAATGTATCCCAAGCGACGAAGATCCCAAACCGAATAGAGATTGCTAGCGGCAGTACCGACCACGCCGATGGCCCCATAACATCCAAGCTGGTCCAGTATCCGTAGGCCGTTGGGGAACATGCCAATACTGGCTCCAACTGGGGGCGCGATTTCCGAATGCGACTCGAGAAGCACGTAGTCGAGGTCGAATTTCTCTAGCATGTTGGCTAAAACAAGGCCGGCGATGCCACCTCCAGCAATGACTATTTTGAAGTCACTGGAAGCCATTTTGGAAGGTTTGAGGTCAAGCGGAAGTATGGTAGTGGTTGGGTCTGAAATGAGGAAGCTTGTGAAGTCAGCTCATCAAAGTGATGAAGGCGAGTTCTTATATCCATATTCTAAGATGAGACATAGAGCGTCTCATAATAGGGGTTTCGCTTCTCGGGCAAATCAACCGCCCCGAAGTACCGGGAAGAGCTGGTCACATTATGGACCGGGATCCAACCATTTAGGTTCAATGTGAAGCCTGGGTCTGGTGAGATCAGCCACTAATCTTCGCGAACCGGCATAAGGCGACAACACGTCCCGAGTCAAACCCTGCACCGAATACGCTTATCCAAGGGTGACATTCATTACGACACCGATCCTCTTCCATCTCGTACAAGTCGGCTTACAGTGGCCAGTGCGAAGATCTCCGGTAAGGCGCAAAATTTGTGCTCATGTGGAATACGCGTTCTCGGTGAGTGGGTTCGAGATGATCCCCGATCCACCGCTCCAACTTCCGCTTATATAATCGGGTGTATGGCGAGATCCTGGCATTTCGGCATGATGCAGCGAATGACGCGTTTTGTTGCCATGGATTGTTTTTGCAGTTGATGCACGAGGCTGCATTTGAGCGACCAGAAGAGGCGAGCACAGGGGTTATCTTTGGGTTATGAAATAAGCTTACAAAAGGAATTATATTTTAGTTTGTTTAGTTTAACAAAAGAGAGTTCAAGTAGTTTCCCTTTTAGGGAATATGATAAGAGGATCGCCGCTGTTGTGGCTTACAGGTCCAAGTCAGGGTTGAACTCGAGCGCCAGCCATATATCGATATTGGGTCCACCACCCGCCTGCCATTTGTGGTAGGGGTAAGAGACAATGTTGTCCTTTCCACGGATTGCGTTGCCGTAAGAATCGCGGTACCACAAACCACCGTGCTCGTGAAGACGGGGAACTGTGACGTGCTGGAAAGACTGCTCATCACCGTTGCCCGTAGCACCGTTGGCCGTGAGAACGTTAGCTGTCTCAGTGAGCTTAGACATTCCGCCGTTGAAGGTGCCGTTGGAAAGGCAGATGTGAATTTCCTGGAAGATGTCGGTGCTGTGGTTGTGAACCCCGCAGTCAACATTGGTTCCTAAGCGTTGCGGTTAGAGTAGGCTCTCATCTCATTCGGGGGGGTTAAAGAGACATACCGGCAGTCCAGAACTGCAGGTGTGCAATCTCCGTCTTGTCATCCACAAAGCGGAAGTGGAAACCGGTCAGGTTGTAGAAGTCGACTCCTGGAAAGCCACCACCCCACCACAAGCTGTCCACTTTCTTGTACTCCAACGGGGGGAGTTGAAGTCCAACCCGGCTTGTGTACATCCTGGTCGTCACTGGGACGTCTTCAGCTTTGGCCCACTCGCCGGGTTCGTCGATGGGGTCCAGGCGGAGCACGATGGCGCCCTTCTTCTCGTCTGCAGTCAGAGTAGTATCGCTGCTAGTAACAGAGACCACAGAAGGGAAAGGAGCGCCCCCGAGAGGTCTACGGACGCTCTCATGGTCCCGAATGGTACCATATAAGACCTTGATGCCATGGCCAGGCTGAAGTTGGATCTTGCCGTTCGGGGGATGAACTTCGACGCTGAGCGCGTAGTTGGCAATGTCAATGAGAGCTAGTCGCGTGGACTTCTTCACGTCCTGGGGATTGGCGAGATAGACCATTCCTTCATCTTCCCACACCGAGGGAACGATAGCAGCGGCCGTAGCAGCCTCAGCAGCGGCCGCAGTCTTGTTCAAGTGCAGAGTGGTGAGCGGTTCTGGCTCTTCGTAGTAGTTCTTTACGTTGTAACCAATCGAGACAACGTCGAGCTTGTCAGTACCACCAAAGTTTCTACTCAGTTAGTAAGGTCATCATTGAAGCCAGGAAATGCAAGGACGAACCCGAGAGCGATGCGAGCAGTCGATTCGCCAGCGATCCTCCATTTGGCGAAAAGGCCCTTTTCGATGTCGATTGCCTTGTAGTAAAAGATGCCCTAGGTGGAAAGGTCAGTGATTTGTGTTGTTATTGTCGGTGTAAGGCATCTTGCCTTATTGGGGTTCAAGCCAGCGGAAGCCTGTTTTGAGGTATTCAGTCAGCATCAGATCCAAAATGAAATCGCGGCGTATGTACTTTCGAGGGGTTGTCATTCTCATCTCGATCTACCGGGCCAAAGAGTGCGAGAAGAAACTCGTCGTCACCATCGCCTAAGAGAGAATTAGCACTGTTGGAAAGTTTAAGATCGAGACATCTGTAGCTTACCATCAAAGTCACCACAGACGAGGTGGCAACCAGGTCCCTCCCCATACTTGGCTTTTTGGCTGGGCGTGCCGTACACGTCTAGAACGTGTCTCGTCCATGTTGACCCCTTCATACTCTTACCCGACTTCGTATAAACACAGGCAGAGGTTCCGTTGAAGGGATCAAGCGTGGCGATGTAGGCACACGGGTCGTCACCAATCTTTCCTGCATCCACGCAGCCAGTCCCAAAGTAGTCACCTGAGCCCGGAGCGGTAGATGTAAGAGACTGTCTTGCCTCCTGGGGCTCGCCGATGCCGATAAGGTCGCGTTTCCACTTGCCGTCCTCGTAGTGCAACCAGGTGGTTCCCTCACGGGACGCGACAAGCAGGGAATCGAGGCCGTTGGGACCTTCGAATCTATGACTGGGTTAGAAACAATGTTAAAATTATTAGATGATCGTTCACTTGCTTCTTCGCCACAATCTCGTTGATGACAGTAAAGTTCTCATCATCGATAATGTCGTGAGGCCATTCGATCCTAACATGTGTCAGACAGTCCAAGGCGTAGACGGTGAGTGGGCACCTACGATTCAAGAATATTGACTGGCTTTTGATAGCGGATAATTGGGATGGGAGAGTTCTTTCACCGTGTAAGCTAGGTTCAAAGACGATCGGGGAAGAGTTAGATACCTTTCCCTCTCCGCCCTGGCCGTTAACAACCGGAGCAGCCACAAGTTCGAGAAAGGACCTGGATGCGTCAGACTTGAATTACCCAAGTATCGAAGGATTGGAGGGGACATACTTCTGGGTAAAGTGGCCCAACTTAATGCGGTGCATGGCGGGCCATCGTCCAATGGTGCGTCGTTTCCATTCACCCTTGTGCAAGTTATCGCGGCCCGGGTTCTCAAGCCACGAGATCCAACCACCTTCTTGGTCGGCCTCAAGTAGGGAAGGACCGTAGTTGTGAGTGATGATCAAGTCGGTCAAGCCGTTTCCCGTAAGATCCCAACCACATATGGCAACTGGGCCATCGATGTGGGCAACGAGGTGCTTCTTCCAGGCTACACTACGTTAGACAGCAAACATCTTACGAGGTAGAATACTCACGCTGGGTGACGTCTGCCGTGGCGTTCTTGTCCGCAACCCGAGCTGCAGCAATGGGGTTCTCGATGTATTCCACATTGCCGGAATCAATCCCCGATCTAGGGACATACAAGTCAGTCCAGAATCTTCTTCAAGCCATCAAAAGCTTACGTGATGATACCGGGGACGGAGTCATCCTTGTCGAACTTGAATGTCTCCACCCAGTAGCCGTCAGTGCGTTTATCGTCAATGATGGAGTCTGAGAAGGAGGGGGTCGGGATGGGCGCAGCAATGTTAACCATCATGATGAAAGTAGAAAAGTCCTCGTTCAGTGAAGAAGAAGACTGAATAAGTGAGGGAGTGTGGTGATGTCAAATAATTGTGTTGTTGTGTTGTTGAAAGGAGATTAATCGTTAAATGATCTTGTTGATTTCTAGGTTTGTGAGGGAAGCCATCGTATTTATGCCCTACAGAGTGTAACCACTTGTCAACAATCAACAACATATGTTGAGGTTGATGGTATTCTACGTTTCTAGTTACCCGAGTGATAATGAGCAAGCAAACGGGCGGCTGCATCAAAACCCCACTGTGTGCCGTTGGTGGATGTGTAACACATCATTCCTCGAGAGTTGTGAAACTACGCAGGTGAAACCATAACTTAGATATTCTGTTAGGTCACTGCTTTTCCATGTCGTAACATTGTCACACGTGCGAGAGGAACGAGAGCAGTGGCAATGATCCAGGAAGAACATCCTTCACTAATGAAGTTGAAGTTGTATGTAAAATCTATTCTCAAGATACCTACCATCCGACTAAATGACGTAGTGTGACATAGCCGATAAGACAGTGAAACTGTTTCCCTAGAAGCCTGCATTCTTACTGACTGTTTTGTTGCGGGCTGGCGAGTGAGACCCGACCGTATATGATTCAGACGGAAATACATTGCGCCGCATGAGATGATTAACAACATGTCTAATGGTACGAGGATATGCAGAACATGTGGTGAGACTTGTCTAATGATGGTCTAACCCTCGCTGTTTTCAGACTCGCTCAAACGCTACAAACAGATATCAGCCTTAAATAGCGAGAACCAGCACACCCCAACTGGGATAACAATGTCGAGACACAAGGTCGGAAGGAACTTCGAAAAACAGTTTGGCTGCAATACATCCATCCAACATTAGTGGGTAACTTCTGATCTGTCTTGACCTCTTGTTGTACATCTTTCCCCTTCACAATTTGCTGAATTCTCCTCTGCGGCTGAGCATATGAGTTAATCCTAGACATGTCGACGTCCACAGTTTCACCACGGCGAATTTTCCCAAGTTTGTTTGTTTTTAGCGCCTCAGACCCCAGTCGCAGAGCATGAAGATCTTTGTCGTGAGAGGGAAGATACCGCAGTTCAGTTTAGTTATCCCGAACTCGGCTTTGGAATGGGTAAGGTGTTTGTCATTCCAGTTTCACCGGCGGCAATTCCCGTGTTTTGAGCGTCCCAATGTGGATATATCAGCTTATGCATTATTATTAGATAACTAACAGGAGGAAAAATGTCTGTTTGCACAAGATCTGGATCGTGAATACGTAGCACTATGACACCACGACTAACGATGGGCCACCAACCATCACGTGGTCAGTAGAGTTCAAGCTTGCAAGGCCGTAAATAGTTCCTTTGTCGTTTGGTCTCAGCAGGGGCGAGCAAGTACTTGGAGAAGTATTAGTCGTCTAAATCGTCTCTTGATTATTCCAGCAGGACCCTGGAGCATTCTCCATTCACTCAGAGCCCAGGTTAATGAGTTTATTGAAGCATTCTTTTCAAAAAGATTGTGTGTTCTCAGGCTAACTAGAGTATCGTCTAGGAAAGAGCCGCAAGTGCTGTGGCGACATCCGCCTGATGAGCTTGCAAACCGTCCGCGACCATGGCCTTCTCGTTGCTGGCGATGCTTTGCTCTGGGCCTTGACCTTCTGGTAATAGATAAGAAGCTTGGCACGCAGAGTATCTAAGTCGGCGGGAGACTTGCAAGTGTTGTAGGCGAGCAACGCCGGTGCAACATCAGTGCTGAGCAGGTCAGTCACAGCGCTGATGTTGAACTGGAAGATCTCGAAGTCCGTCATCACAGAGCCCATGACGGTGACGCTGCCGTACGAGGCGCGGCTGTTGTAATGGTCCTTGGACCATTGAATCCAGCCGGAGGTCGTGGCGTGCAAGGAAACGACGGCGTTGTTGGTAGTCTCGAACTTGGCTACCAGCTGGGCGGGCGCGGGATCGGTCGAGGTGGCTGAGCCTGCTACCGCGTGGAACAGAGCCTCGGCGCTCTTCATGCCGGCGTAGAAGACGGCCTGCTTGACGGCCTGGGTGGCCGCCCATTGGGCAAAGGAGACGGCGCCGTCCACGATGGCCTGGCGGGCAGCATTGGCTCCGGCCGTCGTACCGCTGGCCGTCATGTCGAAAACGGGCACCCGGGACCCGGCCGTTCCTCCAGCATCTGCTGCCGTTCCTCCAGCGTCCGCCGAGATGGCACCCGCGTCTGTCGCTTCCGCCGCAGCTTCAGTTGCTCCGGCGGCGGCTTCAGTTGATCCCGCGACAACCTCTCCCGTTGCCGCGGCTGTCTCTGCCTCGACCGACGCCGCCTCTATGGTTTCACCAATGAGTGGGATGATCTCAAGAAGACCTGCCATGTTGAACACAAGTTCATACTGGCATAAAATCAGTGATTGAAAGGAAAAAGAAGGATTTCAAGTCCTTACCTGCCGGGGATTTGTAAATCGTGATGGTTTGGTAAAGGCTGGATCGGAAGAGTGATGCTTGACTATCGTCTCGAGCTGTTAATCGGTTAGACTAATAGCCTCCTGAAAACGAGGCAACGCGAGGGCTCGTATCGAGTACGAGGGTTGAATTGGACCACACGAATTCCTCAGGCGAGAAGTCGGCCACGAGTTTCTGCAGTGGCTTACCCACGGCCTTAGACCACAAGTCCCACACGGCATTCAGCACAGCGCAAGTGCAAAGCTGAAGGACGCTGCACTCTGGTGACATGAAGTAGATCTGGCGTGACTGCAATTTGCGCTGAGTCCCGGCTATGTTGGATGTGATGGAGGCCAGTGAGCGTCCAACAAGGCGTGGTGCGAGTGATTGGATGGTAGTATACAGAAAACTATTAACTTCGATCAGTAAAAGTAACCCTCTTAGGACGAGCCAATCCTACTCGTTGCCCTGTCCATTGGCAAAAGACCATCTAGTCTCAGTTAGATCCTGCAAATTGGAGTGGTACTGTAAGTAGCCAAAGGAGTTTTCACCGGCTAGATTCATGGGGTCACTCCCAATCTTATCCAAGGACGTAGGCCATCGTAAGTCGCGGATGGCGAAAGAGGTGATGATGATGTTCTCAAGACTCATGTTGATGGCTATGATGGTTGTATCGAGAATGACTGCTGCCTTGGGGATACAATACGGCTGCGGACGGCATATTATTATCTCCTGTGTGACTGGGAGAAGGGCCGTCAACCCCAATCGCAGGGTATTCAACCATGACTCTAGTTCCGAACCCCGGAATCAAGCAGCCTAGAGTACGTCGGCCAACGTTACTCCACACCCTTAGACGCAACACCATATCAATCCTGAGCTCGGTCAGTGTTTTCCGAGCGTCGGAACCAACACTCAAAGCACCTTTAATACCCCAGTCACATATTGCTTGGGTGCACAAGTGAGCTTACTGAGCACATTCTGCTGTGGTGAATCACCATGTCCGCCAAACCTGGTCATGTCCTCCGGAGAGGAGTGTATGCTCCCGTGACTACACCGTTCAAAGTTAGTACCAGCGACGAAATCGACTTAGAAGCTTTCATTCCGAGTGTGACTCGTCTCGCCAAAGCGGATGTGAGAATCCTGGTCGCGGGTACTTTGGATGAAGGCCCTTTGCTCCAACGCTGGGAACAGATTGTGCCAGAAAGACGATCCATGATTTGGGCCTCAGTGGGAGAGTTCCGTTGATCACTGGAGTCATGGGCAGCGATGTTCAATGATGCGTGGATTCAGCCAAGGATACTGCTGAAGCTGGAGCATATGTAGTGTACGTTGTTGCACCCTGATCTGGGCGTAGAAGAACTCTCTTGACAACACTAGAATTCTTTGCATCCTAAATAAGACTCACTCTTTTCCACTCTGCAACTAGACACTCGCTCCAAAGCGGCAATGAGACCTGGCACCGATTCCAAGAACTGGATTTTGTTCCACTTATAGTATGCGACTCCCATCTTTCATCCACATCCTCCCCATACGTTTGCTTCAGGTACTCCATCAACTTCAAACGAAAAGCGGCATCTTGGTCGGGTGAAAGAGTGTTATGACTGTGTGTCGTGCGGTCGTCCAACATCGTGTTGATTATCAGCTTCCCCAAGCTACCAAGACGCGGGTAATCATAGAAGGTTCCGATCCGGACGAATTCTCTTTCCTGGGAACCCGAGGCGATGGCACCGTCTTCAGGAGCCGGTTGAACCTTCTCTTGTATCACTAGACCATTGAGTTAGTCTAATCCATCATCGTCCATGATTTCCCGAGCGTCCAGAAGAGGCAATAAGAAGCATTGTCTTTTGGGATCGTAAGTACTGGTCAGATTGACATGAGCCCGATGGCTTTGGTACCTGTGAGACTTTGTGCAAGCACAAGGGTGTGCCGTCTCGTCCTCCAGTTCTCTCTCATACTGGGCCGTGACGAATGCGAATGTCTTTTGAGTCTGCACGCCATGGATATATGCCGAAAACTCGATGGATGTCGTCTCAAGTTCTGATTGTCCAGCGACATCGAACTTCATTTTCCCGTGTACCACCACAAACTTGACCGTCGTATCAGTACTGAGCATGAAGTGGTCATCATCCTCTTGTAACTGGTCAAGTGGAGGAAGCCAAACTGGGATGACTAGTCCGGTGAGGTCGATCCTTGCGAGGTTCACTGAGCCGTACTCATCGTCGCCTGATAGATCAATCTTGCTGTCGCTCAATCTAGCCAACGGCCGATCTGGGCAATGTTCGAAATCGTCGAATTCCACCAGATCAGTACCAGGACACGCGATGGCATTGACGTTTCCGCTTTCGTTGATGGGTCTCTTCAGGCTTGATGCCCAAGACCACGACGGACAGCCATTCCCTGACCCATGATGGTTATCCATGACATTACCGAAGACCGGTCCCGCTTCCCAGAGAAGTCCATCGATCCATCGCCTCCGCCATATGCCTGCCAAATATGGCCCGACAGGGACTCGAGCTGCGAGAATACGAACCACGCCGCTGATCGCTACGAGTCGGTCCTTCTCGTAAGTGAGATCAGTCTCGGAGTACATGCGGATGAGCTTCGGCCAAGTCTTATCCAAGTCCTGTTTGCCGGACAGTTGAATCAAAGTCCGGGGGTCGGTGCCGGTTGTTTCTGGGTCAGGTAATCCCTTGGGGAATACCTCGCTTGCCTTCAGGCAATCGCACTCCCAGTACATCTGTTCATTTCCGAGGAACAGGATCCTCGGGGACAAAATTCTTTCTTGAAACACCCAACCCCGAGCATTGACCTCCGCGTTCTCAATCGCATGTATTTGATCCTTTCGCTCATACGCGATTGCTGGTACAAGCTCAGTGGGTTGAACTATGCCCGCCCATCGCACATCAACCCTGGACGGCATCAGCACGCTCGGGTTTCTGTTCGGGAGGCAGCCTTTGGTCTCCGAGGCCCAACAAATACTGAATGTGCAGAGCGCATTCATGTAGACATTCGTCATCGTCGCTGCCTCTTTCTAGAAGTCCTGTGCTGAGTCTTGAAAGATGCATAGACTGTCAATCCGGTTGTATCGGATCGAAAGATTTCGGCAGAGGCTCAAGACATCTTGAAAATGTAGCGGAAGGAATTCATCAGATTCACCGTCGGAGAATTGACGCAAAGTTTGCTGAGTGAGTTTCCGCATGCCCTTGGACCATCGATGGCTTACAGCAGCATATTTTGTGAAGTCGTTGTTGCTCTCCTTTGTCTCGACCAATGACCATGTCTTAGACCCTGGTGTATGGAGATCCAATAGTCTTGTAGGCACCACTTTTATCTCTTGGGGATCTTGGAGTTGACGCCCGAGACATTGGTGATGATTGTTGACACAATTGTCGATCCAGTTCTTGATCTGACGAATTGATGTATCGGACTTTTGATCAGGCGAAAGGTTTGATGCGTAATCGAGGTCACGTCTTGGCGTACTCGTCACCTCAATCGACGGATTCATTGCTGTTAAGATTGCGCTCCATGGGGAGACTTCAGTCCTCCGGGTTGTAAGCGCCAACTGTCCGGCAAAACTACCCGAAGAATCAATCGCAGAGCTTGGAAACTCCAAGGCATCTGGAATAGCATCGGTGGTAGTCCATGCCCAGCAATTTTCGAATGATCGGGACTGCTCACGAGGGATCGCAAATGGTGACGGTCGAATGTTGCGCCAACTGATCCAACACAGCGGACATCCTTTCTCGAGAGATTCACAGAAGGAGTCCCATGAGGTATGCGCGGGTCGATGGTTTGAAAAAGGATCGCGCTGCTCGGTGAGGTTGTTCTGGCAAATTTGGCACATAGACTCCATTTTGCAAGTTTTGTAAGTTGAAGGAGCGAAGAAATGGCGGGGAGTAGATGAAGGGCTAGAGGTATTTGACTTATTGTGTGTGGCTGGTGCAAGGCAAGGTAGTTGTCAGAACATGAAGACAAAGGGAAATAGCAGCGGAGGATGAGAATATAAGTATTAATTGAAACGGATGCCTCTGCATACACAATCTTAGATGGGAAGCTTAAGTAACACTGTAATGTCACCCAATATTCAGGCAGTAGTGCATATACGCATCAGAGAGGAACAATGTCACGAAATGCCCCAGGCCATGCTACAGATCATAAGCCTAGGCATACATGCATGCATATACTGGTTAAGGTGGCAGAGGTCTCACGTAAAATCATCCTTTAATTGGAAGCCTGATCGGTAGAAGTGCAACGGTGGTAGTGCACCTCGCCGCTGATCCGGTCTGCCTATTGGTTTGGGCTCCAGGGCTCTACTCTGCTTAAGGTAGCATTCGGCGAAGTTGAGCGGTTGGGGCCTGCTCTTTGGGCAGAGCGCAGACCTACTCTACAGTCTATCGATTTATCATGATTTCTAGGTTCGGTAGTTATCTATTAAGCTATTGCAAGGGAATCAGCTGAGCTTTCGAGAGGATAAATCCAGACTTCGGAGATAATCGACTGTGGTCGGTTCTGTTCGATGCGAGTTTCTCGCCGTGACTCGACAATTGATAGTTGAACAGAGGCATCAGACAGCCCGGATCTTCCAAAGAGAAAGTGGTAGGCCCAACAGATATCGAGCAGTCTTGGGTGAAAGGTGCCTTGGGCAGCAACGCTGCAACACAGCCGCAACCCAATGGTTGCGTAACCCCTAAATTCATCAACCTCCCACGCTTGTGTCAGCCTGCCACGCATTAACTAGTAATTTCACCACTTACTGGGCTCCAACTTCGCAGCCACGGTGTATCTCGTAACCTAGAAGTAGAGTAACAGTAGGTAAACGCCTGGGCCGGGCCGGGCCGGGGTTAGGGTAGGGCAGGGTATAGGGGCAAGCCAGATTCTGGATGCGACGAAGTTACTTTGTCCTAGTCATCACCATCTAGCCAGGAAGAAGCAGAGTCGGGGACGTCGATCATATCCGAGTTTGTCTGACAGAACTGAGCTCTACCAATTGTCTCCCGCGGTTTGGTGATCGGCAGTGATGAGGCTTAGGGAACTATTGATTGTCGACAGCCAAGGCAGCCCTTTTAGACAAGGCCTGCATCGGCACTCACTCTATTCGAGGGACGGGTGATGCACTATGCAGGAATCAGGCCATTTCTTGGGGAGCTGAGAGTACTTGCGACAACTTCGCACAAGCAAAGGAAGCAGCACATGGACATCTTACGGCCTCCGTGGTACAGGTGCAAAGACAACCGCCACGCTCTGAAGTTGTGTTCCAGTCAAAGAGGGCGTGCCCCCGCCGGGATTACTGCCTCTGACGGAGGGTGGGTACGCACTGGACCGCGTTTCTTGACGTGTCTTTCCCCGGTCTTATGTCTGGCACACTGCATGACAACAGCCTCGCAATCACGCCTTGAGCGCAGGCCTGATGTGTCAATTCACTTTCTGTCACGAAGTCCGGAAGATATAAGGCTCGCTCGCCAGCGACCAACTCCGCCAATTGAGGTCCCCGTCGTGGATTCCTAAATGTCTAGTCGAGAATTTCGGCTGTCCACTCTTCTTTTTTTATTTTCGTAGATTGGGGATACAGAACGGGTCCCTTGAAAACAAGTATTTCTGAACAAGGTTCCTACGGAGATAACGGATTGCCTCAACAGATCTCACAAAGGTCTATCCAAAACTCGCTCCGTTGGCTGCTCGCCAGTGGATAGGTTGACTCATGGGAACCCGCAATGGCTTCGAGTCGTGGGGGTTCAGAAAGCACTGGAGGAGCGCCCACTATCACCTGGGAGACATCTACCAGGACGATGTGCAAGGGAGAAGGCGAGGAGAATGGGAAATGAAGCCGTGAGTTGTCCTGCAGGGGACACATCCAGAGCCTGGCAAGCTAATGACGCCCAACGCCCAGAGAGCATGCTGGCCCTTACCTCCAATATCTCAAGACCGTTTCGTCACAATGGCCGCAGTTGAGGCTCCTGGCCGACTTCATGGAAGTTGGAACTGATCCTCTTCGATGGCGGAACTTTTATGGCGACGACAAGAAAAATGGGTATACGTACCCTGATGATCCTCCCGAGGCTAGGGGTGAGTCACCCCATTCCGAGCGTTATAGTGGCTGACTGCCCGAAGGCTGACAAGGGTGCCAAACAGAACAACAACAATCAGATCGAGTCAGCAAAACGCATGTGCACCAACTAGAATATCTCGGCGACAGAACGATCAACCTTGTCGGCCCCTACACAAATCCACAAGAGCTCGGTAATGCTCTCAACGCGTTGAGCGAAAAGAGGAAAGATGAGGGGTCGACCGGAGCCCATGTTAAGTTCAGGCTGTTTATCGTCGAGGACCTCTCACGAGAAGTTATTGAACGACCTGGTTTTCACTTCGATATCGACCCGGACTTCTTCAGGGCCCATATATTTGACTATGCTTGGTTTAACATCCGCGACCCCTTCTGGAACCCCCCGAGCCTCCACATGGACATCACCCGCAAGAACCGGTTCCAGATCCGGTTTTGCAGAGCCCGGTACTTTTCGTCGCCGGCTCGCTTTGACGAGGGCCAGGACGCAGTGAACAAGTTCAACATCGGGAGGAAACTATACGAGGACGAGAATAAGGCTTATTGGGACAGAGACCCTACGCCCGAGGTAGCCGAGCCCCAGTCACGCCCAAAGGTAGGGCCAACAGGGAATATGAAGACTTGGTTCACGGCGCTCAGTAAGTCCATATCGAAGCATAAAACGCCAGATGTGGAAGCGCAACCCGAAAGATCTGAGGGGATTGACGGGAAGGTCGGCTTGATGAGAACCAACGCGACGTTTTGGAAGAAGGAAGGGGGGGATACAGAATGCGATGTTGGTGAGTATCCTTGTGAAATCAGCATATCGACGCACTATTATGACCAGTCTCTAACCGGCGTTTGGTCCAAGGCGTTCTCTTGCTAGACCCGACCATCAAGGAAGGATTCCCATTATGGCAAGGATATCGGAATTGGGATCCGATACCGTCAGCAAGAACCACCCCGACTCAGCTAAACTCCTGCGTGCCTAGCTTGACAAGGAGGCGGAGTAAGTCCACACCAGAGGCGTCATTCTTCAAGGACTTCCTGTACTGGGCCCAAAGACCAGATGTAGTCCTCGGAGACCTGCCGGCCACTGCATCTGACGTTCACCGCATCCCCGCCTTGGCTCTCCTTCGCCTTGTCTGCGCAGAGTGGCTCAATCTCAGCCAGTACATTAAGACGCGGCTCTCCCAGGTAGACTGGGAAATTACACATCCGAAGGAGTTTCTCACGCAGACTCAAATCGACACCATACTCAACAAACTGCACACCTGGCGCCGCTTGGTCCCTTTGTACCGGGAGATGCTCTTGGAGACGAAGTCGCGGGTATTCCAGCATCTCGACCATGCCCGGCAATCCAGCAATGTCGCTTCCCCGGACTGCAAGACCCCAGACCCCTTGGATACATATAAAGACGAGTTCACGCTTCTGTTAGGGCAAATGAAGGAGTATGAAGAACGAATCGACCGACTCACAACCGTTGTTACGTCTGCTCTTAGCATCGTAGATTCGCGACGTACTGAGCGCTTGACGCTCTTGGCGACTCTATTTGTGCCGCTCAGTTTAGTTGGGACTATATTTTCTATGTCGGACGACATTACGAAGACTGGGGCTACTTTTGGATATTGGGGTGCTATGTCTCTCTTCTTGTTGGTTGTTCTGCTCGTCTGGGCTCGACAAACCCGATCACGAGCCGGGGAAAGTAAGAAAGCGATGTAGTTAGCGGATAAGAGCAGTTACCCTATTTGTTATGTTCTATATTCTGAACGCATATTTGGACCACCTTTACCCACTTTATTAACTCTTATAAACTACACTGCAAGGTGGTCTTCTGCCCTACAGATGATGCATCTCATCAAGGTCATCATTATTGGAACCGGTCCGGCCGGCTTACTGGCCGCGCTCCGGCTGAAGGAGCATCATCAGATATCGTCCGTCGTCTACGAACTCCGCCAAGAAACCACCACCCTTGGGGGCGCGATCGCCATTCCCTCCAATGGCCTCCGACTATTGCACCGCCTCGGACTCTACGACAGAATCCTGGCCAAGGGTGCTGAAACATCCAACCTCGTTCTGCATTCACTTAAGGGGAAAACCATGGGCGAGATGTCCATGATATCCTGGAGCAAGGAGCGGACCGGGTTTGGCTACGTAAGAATTAGAAGAGCCGATATCATGGATGTGCTACTAGACGCCGCAGAGAAAGCGTCAATCCCGGTTGTTTATGGCAAGAAACTGCAAAGCATCGAAGAAAACGACGGCATCATCACCGCTTTATTCATCAATGGCACGCATGACACTGCCGATTTTCTCCTCGGCTGCGATGGCATCCACTCTTCGGTACGAAAACTATACGTCGACCCCGAATGTGTTCCAGAATACTCGGGCATCTCCAACGCGTTCTCTCTCCTTCCAACCGACGACCTCCCGCCCTCCGCTTCATCGTTGGACAATCTCAACGCAACCTTGACGCCTGATGGCTTGTTCGGAATACCCCCAGCCACGCCATCCCGAGATCTCCTTTACTGGTTCTTCTCCCGTGAGATTACTCTGCCAGTCACCGGTGGTGCTCGAGACGGTTGGGAGCAACGCGGCAAGAAAGAGGTCGAAAATTGGAAATCCACTCTGCTGTCCCTTTTCGGAGATGAAGAGAGCGAATGGATGGATATTCTTCGCGAAATTGTGCACAAACCCGAAGTCATCAAGTTCTATCCCATTTACAAGGTTCCTCCTGGGAGGCCCTGGTCTAAGGGCCGATGTCTCATCATTGGAGATGCTGCTCATGCAATGCCTCCCCACGCTAGCCAGGGCGTTTCAATGGCTCTTGAGGACGTGTTCCTGTTTTCCAAGCTCCTTCAAAGTGGAGGCGACGACGTTGAAGCTGGATTGCGAACATATGAGAAGAGGAAAGCCAGGACAGAGAAGATGTTAAAGGCAGCAGAGCAGAATGGCAAAGTACGACAAAAAATAACACCTTGGCGACTTTGGGCAACTGAATTGGCAATTTCGGGAGGTTTGTGGGTGTATAACGCTGTAGGGTTGGACAAGTTTGGTTTGGGTCAAGGGCCTCTAGCCTATGACATTGACGAGGAACGGTTTTAAGGCGTTGTTACGGTCGGATTCTGGATAGATGGTGCTTAGGACATGGTGTAGAAGTAGCGACAAACTTGTCATAACTCACATCTGCCGTCAAGTATCCGAGGCCGATTGCGTTCACCTGCTAACATCACGTCTCATCTTATCGAGTGGCCAGGTGTTCAATAATATACATTCAGCCACAGGCGTCGCTCCAGAACCCAGCTATGGCGGCTTGTCCTTGCTCAAATCCTGAAAGCTCGAACAATTACAAGACTGCGTCCTAACTCAGCCGCAAGCACGATCGCGCCACCTCGCCCGTCCTCCTCAGCTTCTCCGCCGAGTACTTGCCCGTATCGAAGCTGTAAAAGTCCTCGAGGCTTTGGACGACCTTTTTGCTGAGCCCGCTGTTGGGGTCTTTTAGTGCAGGGTACGATTCGAGCATGCGTTCCCACTGGATCTCCGGCCACTTCTCCCCACTGAGTAGCTTTTCATTGACGTCAACCGTCTCCAGGATGACTTCCTTGACTGTGGATCCCAGGTGCTTGATGATGTTGGTGTGGACTCTGGCGCGACTATGCTTGACGATCATGTCCATTACTATGTTCAGGTCCTTAAGGCGGTGCTCGTAGCGGAGGCCCAGAGCCTTGGCCTTGTCCAGCGTCAACTGCAGCGTGTGCGCCATATCGTGCCGCAGGCCTTGCTCCGACGTGCGGCCCGGGACTATCCGGCCCCAGATCTTCTCCCATGTGACGATCTTCTGGAGGAAGACATCGGCAATCTGAGTGAGCGTGCCGGCGGCTAAGTAGAAGTCGGCCGGCAGGTCGAAGTAGGTTGGGTTCTCCGACGCCTCGCCGAACTGGATGAAGTTGATGAATTCGTTGAGCGTGCACCGCTTGTTGCTGCGGAACGTGCCCTCGCAGCCCGCGCCGACGTAGCCCTGTCCGTCGCCCCAGACGGACGCGTCAAAGTCGTACAGCACGTACGCGTAGATGGCATCGAGCGCCTCTTCGTACGTCGACGCCACGGCGATGTTGCTGAGGGCCAGAAGTGGCAGGGCCAGGAGCAGGTTGAAGAGCTTCATGATCACGGCGGGCTGCTCGACGATGGTCAGTTACTGCTTTCGCGGGAGGGGCCACCACGCTTACCTTGGTACCTCGAGACTGTCGTTATAGATGCTCGAAATGACAAGACACAGCAGAGACGACAACGATGCGGCGGAGGGACGATAATGAAGAACACAGACGGGACGAGGGGGACACAATCAGATGTCGGGGATCCTCGCTGGATGTAGGAAGTGGCCGGGAGCGACAGCCACGGAGATGACTTCCAAAGTTCCTCGAGCCCCCTGCATTTCGTATTGAATCCTTCGGCATACTCAGTATAGGTTAAGCGCTCCAAATTCGGGCTATTGACTCCCGTGGAAGTGAGGTTGATGGTGATAGTTGTCCAGGGGCAAGGGGACTTTTGTCGCATCTAGGAGCTCAAGCCCGGCTTGTCAACGGCACAGCTGGCTTAACAGTGCCCCTACGGCTTCTGCCCTACGCAGGCTTGCGCCTCACAAACGCGTGACGACAACCCCAACACGCACCTCCCGTACAAGCCCGATCCCTCATTCGACATCTCCGTCCCGTTCTGCCCTGTCAAGGACTACGACAGCATCGAGGATCTCTACGACGACCTCGCCAACATTGGGGAACATTGCGGGACCCAATACGTAATCCAGATGGCCGAGCGCTTACTGGAGCGCATCAACACGCGGTTCAGCAAGATCATGAAGGCCAGCTACGATGACTACTTTGAAATCTACGCCGAGTATGTCTCCAAGCAGGCGCCGGCTGTTCTGTCCGAGTTCCTCAAGAAGCAGAGCGACAGGTACTTTACCTGCGAGATCATGGAGGAGCTCTTCTGCTGTCCCGGCTGCCAGTTCAAGGGCTACGACTGCCGCTACTGTCAATATGGTAAAGACGTCTGCGACGCCGGTAGCCCGTGGGGCAACGGTGAGCTCCCATCCAAGTTTGAGAAGAAGAGGGAGCCGTGTCCCCCTCAGTACCAGGAGCGCGGCAATGGCGACAACGACAGACACTCGATTTACTGGACCCTACACGGTGACAAGGAGGAGGACTTCTACAACGACGTCGAGGTGGCCACGGGTGCCAAGAAGGAATTCATCGAGTTCATAGACAAGTTCAACGTCATGACGCCTCCAACCGGCTGCATCGGTCTCGTTGGATCGACCATGTCCGAGAAGTGCCTCGCACAGAACCACTGGTTCAACGTACCCGTGGTGCGCGGGTTCAGCAAGGACGACGTGACTAACCCGAAGAAGGCCATTGAAGAGGCCTTGGTCAACATGGCGGCTATGCGCATCCAGTTGATGGCTAGCCGGTGGGAGATCCTGGCTGGAACTTACGCGGGCGAGGCCGACGATTTCGATCTCATCGACGCCATCATACTCCCTATCTTCATGGTCGAAGAGTCCCTCAAGTCCATGGAAGAGGTTGTCAAGATGGCCAAGGAGATCAAGGCCGCCCAGGCCAAGGAGTTTATCCTGCACATGCTGTCGACTGTATTCTTCGTCATCGGTGCCGTCGGCGGTGCCCTAGCGTCGGCCGGTCTGGCGTCCCTGGGGCGTGTCCTGGTTCTCATCGGCGAGGCTGGCGGCACTGCCCTTGGCATCGAGGGTGTTGTTTCCGATCCCACGACTGCGCCTGTGCTCATCTTCGGTCTCATCATGAGCGGCCGCGGCATCCGCGACGTTTCAAACGTTGCCCGCGCTGCGCGAATCCGCCGCGCCATGCCTACGTGGGAGGTTGAAAAGTTCAGTCCCGAGATTGCCAAAAAGATGAACTTTGTCGACGACGCTTTGAATAACCGGAATGTCAACCGTGTGTGTAAGGGCATTTGGGCTTAGGCCATGTGAAATCACTGTTCGATAGGCTTAGTGTGGAGTGAGTGCTAGCTATAGCGTATTGGAGACTCTCTCGTCGGATAGGATGAAATATCTTCTACGAATCATCATGGGAGCCAAATTTATTTATTTGGGGAACAAGAGCAAGTCCTCGAAGAAGCACTACCAGTCAAGTAGACATTGTCACGAGTTGTTCACGACTGACCTTCAAAGGATTCATCATTGACGTTGGTGCCACAGCTACGGCCCGAACTAGCATATACTCGCGATGTCTCTGCAACTACAAGACTGACGCCCTTCCTCCAGTCCCGCTCATGTCAACGTGATGATTTGACCAACCCGCTAACAACCAACTACAACTTCTGACCAGCTTTGTCTCGGCTTCTTCTAGGGTACGAAGCAACTCCTGCATCAACTCACTGCGCTCGTCCAAGGACTGTCGTAAATTGACCACTTGCTCCATGAAACTTTCTCGAGTACTGGCGTGGTTGGTACGTTCTTTAATGAGTTTGTCTCGAGTCTTGGCGTGGTGGAAACGTTCTTTGTCAAGGTCCGATTGCAGTAGAGTCTTTTCTCTCTCAGCGTTCGTTTTAGCAGTTTCGGCCCGACGTCTTTCGGCTTGCGCTTCTTCTTCGTTGGCAACGGCTCGATGTTCAGCGACGCGGGTGCGATCCAGCATTTCTGCAATCCCGGGCTCATCTAGTCGAAACGGCGAGAAAATCTTAGCCAAGAATTGGATGGCTGCTACCACCCAACCCCAGAAGAGACTGGTGCTGCCTTGGTGCGTTTTGGCCATCTCGACAGTCCGATCCCATGCAGCGGCAATCCGAGGCGCGAACCACCAAATAACAGCCATGATCGGTACGGCTTGGTTGAACCAGACAGGAAGGACAGGTCTGACGTTGCTCTCGATGGTGTTGAGGACAGTGCGGAGATCTTTGAGGATGGCGTTGAGCTCCTCCTCAGGGGTCAGTTGGCAGGGTTGGGATGCAATGCCGAGTATCGCAAAGAGGTATACAGCCACTAGGGCCGCAATCAGGAGTGTAGTGGCAGACATCTTGATGTGTAGGTGATTGTGATTGTCTGCTTTTCTGATGAAAGGTGTCGAGATCCGCCGTCCACACTGCACGTCATTCGGTTTTCTTTTCGCCATGGGAGGTGGTAGATAGTTCTTTCCTGTTGTTGAAGCCCAGCCAAAGGGGAAAGACCTCAACGGGAAGTGGCCCATGGTAAGGCCTTCCTTGTTGAAGATCAAGGTACCGTGGGTCGTCTGATAAGGACCTCGTTCGATCTGTGCTGGTGCTCAAACCCTCTCGTGCCCCTGAAGCGCCATATTGGTGAAGAAGTCGACTGCCACCACCAGAGATACTATAGCGCAACCACACATTGGTCAAATCAGCGTCGTCCTCACTTTGTCAGCCAATGGCCGAAAGCGAGCGAGACTCGGCCGGAGCCTCAGAATGAAATGCTCTCTTGCGCCTTCACATCACCGCCACGATGACCGAGGCCATCATCAAGTCTCGGGGCGAGCTTGCACCAGGGCCAGAAACGGTTTGAAGAGTGAGTCTTCCCTCGATGGCAAACCTTTACTACCGCATTAGTCCCCTTTGCCAAGTCGGTACCAGGCTGCTAGGTTGTCCCAAAGCTACCAACATTTCTTAAAGTCTGGCAATCCAAACACCATCCAATCAACTGACGCGACGTCATTAACGGCCGTAACGGCCCTTTGGAAAGTTTTGGTATCCTTTACGCTTTGAATGGGCAATATTGTGCCTTCAGCCACCAAGCCGTAGAGTTGAACTTTCGTAGTCTTGCTTTCTTGCTCAGCTCAACGTCAGCCACGTAGGCCAGAACGAGAAGTATTTAAACCTGATGGCGTCCACGACGCTACTCGGGGATTCACAAATTCAATATCGCATTCACCGCCGAGCGAGCCTACCAATATGTCTGCTCTCATTGCATGGATCGACAGGTTTTGTCCATTCCGCCGTCGAGGGGCTCCAGGACGAGGAGATGACGATGCAGACAAAGCTGCACAAGAACAACACAGCCAACTGCAACGCTTGCAGCGCACCATGGATCCCTGGGTAGCAGCGACATTCTACAACACATACTACAGTCCAGTTGGTCGACTTCCGGATGAACTGCTGCTCCTCATTCTTCGCCACGTTGGCGACGACAAGTTGACCCTATTTTGTATACGGCGCGTCTCGAGGAGGCTCCGGAGACTTGTGTACGAACCGGGAGTTTGGAAATACATCATCACCGACAGCCTCTCGCGATTTATTACCGAGAATTGCTGCTTGTTGTCTGACGACGCAAGCACTAGCCTTCAGGCGCGTTTACGAATGGACGGCCTGTGCGAGACATGCAAAGACTGGTGGAATGTTCCTGTCAAGCGGTACTTGGGGCAAACGGCGCCGACTTCTTGTCTCCGCTACCATGATATTGAAGCGCGAGGGGTCCCGCACTGCATGTTTGGATCTCATCGTTCTCCACGCCTTTACTGTCATGCTTGTAGGAAAACGCACAAAATCCACCAATTCTCGCTTTTTCACCAAGACAGCGCGAGCCGTGACCGGCAATGCCTCGGTCGCCAGGGAGCTGTACAGCTTTGCGAGCATGTGCACATTCCTTGGGCCTCAGTTGAAGATCATATCATCAACTGGCAACAACGCAATCCCGGAGATTGGGAAGCCTGCTTCGAAGCTTTCAAGGTCGAGTGTCACGACCCCAGTCACGATACGCGCTGCACGGCAGAAGAGGCGCCAACCTGGCCACGGGCGCGTCTTCAGAGCGCTGAATATGAGCCAGACATGGTGGTCTTGGATATGGAGTGGAAACCTCATAGCGGTCTGGATGCTCTTACTCCCACACCCGAAGGGCGGCTGCGTGCCTCGGAGCTGAGAGCAGTCTTTGAGCGATACCGACAGGGGGCAGCCGACGTTTTCCTGCCGTCGCATCCTTCCCACCATTTGCCCGAGATGGCTTGCTTTGACCCGGATAAGTGCCACTGCGTTCACTACGAGACGGGGGATAAAGACGAACCGAATTCACCCAAATGGCTTAGCTTCTTTGATCATGACAACTTTTGGCTTCCCACAGGCGCCAGTGACCATCAGGTCTGCAGATTGTATGGATTTGGCTATGACGGCCGAAACGTCTCTGTGAGCCCTCATCGGCCAGATGGGAGATCTGGCTCAGTATGCATGGTGACGACCTACAAGCGAGATATAATGGTGTGCTACAAAACGGTCCGAAGCAGCCTTGGTCCCAATGAGAGGTGGCAGCACGCTATGGATCCCGATACATACCCTCGTCCAAGTGCTGTTCTTGCATTACCGTTGTGCAAAAACAAGAGTTGCATTAGATATTATCGAAGGCTAAAGATAAACAACTGTTCCCAGTGTCGGACCTAGAATCAACCAGAATCAATTAGCTAATACTTGCTGTTATTTGACATTTCCCTCGAATCATTGAAATGCATCAACCCCCGACTGCTCAGCGAGGAATGAGATTTAAAACACGCCAGTGCTAGCACCTCTACCAATTTCATCATTAAAGGCTACATTCAACCTCAGACATAGCTGTCCATACATTCGAAAGATGTTGGAGATCCACGGTGGCAAGTTCCCCTGTGTCGGGATAAAGAGATTTTAATGGGCTCCATGAGATTGTGTGATCCTTTGGCTGCAGGACTTTTCGGAGGATGGAACAAGTTGGTTAATGGGGCGATTGCTCTATTTTCCAGAGCCTTAAGGGGAAAACACCTCGCCGTAAATAGAGTCTTGCGCTTCACACAGAAGAGGGGCATTCTGCTCCCCGTTAATCTGTCCCTTGCATGGGCTATCTCCCCGACTGCTAGCGAAAAGTACCGGAACCATGCAGGATCGGCTGATAATGATACCTCGACTGTCATTAGGACTGTAGTAAAAGGTCACTAATGCCGAATGCGTTATGGCGAAAATGCATACGGAGGTTGAAGGATTCCTGAACAGACATTTTTCTGATTGAGATTGGCAATCGGTATGTATGTAGATGGATAGAGGTGGACAAGTTGCCGCTCCCGTTCTTTCTGGAGGCACTGAACGCTGATGGCTCCAGGGCGAGTGTCTTCCTCTTCATGAGCTACGATATGTCATAGCGATGGAGTATTCGTCCTCTCGTTCGCCTCATATATATAAAGTCAACCTCCCACAAGTGAAGACAGAGCTCAGATACCGCCAACAAAAACTTGGACATTCTGAACACTCTAAACAATTTTAACAACTTGAACCGACCGGAATTATCCATACTATCAAGGATGCGTCAGGAGCTCATCCCGCAGGCCGTGTCGGCCCTCATGACAGCGCTGTATGACCTACCTTTAACAGAGGTCAAACAGAGCCGGCAGTTCCACATGGTTCAAACGTCGGGCTTAGACCTGGCTCGCATTTTGCTCTCGATATCAAGCACGCCTCAGCCCTCTATTCGACCCCTTCATCTCTTGTATCTCTTGTTGATGGAGATCCACGGGGATTGGCCGACGTTTCAGCTCATCAAGTGCCACGCTCGACTCTTCAAGCTTATTCCGGGGGAGGCTAAAGCACACAAGGATGGCAATTCAGCTTGGCTTGTAGAAGCTACCTCCGAGCTCGTCAAGAAGTCATACACATCCTTTTTGCAATTCATCGGCTGCGAGAACAGGCCTGCCCTGAGAGCTACGAATGCCGATAGCTTCATCACCTACCGAGGTCTACACCATTTCGTGAACGACTTTTAGCTACCAGTCGAGTCACCTCAAGCAAAACCGGTTGTTGCCATCGCACTTCCCAATGGTCCCCTACTCGCAGCCATATGTGTTGCAGTCACGAGCTACTATACAGCGGCGCCCATCAATCCAGCTGCGGGCCCTGAGCAGTTTTAAGCGGATATTCTGTAAGCACGAGCCAACTTCATTTTGATTATGAAGGACGAGTATAAGAAGTTACAGCTTGATGCTGTTTGTGAGGCGATGTTATTGAAGAAGGGTCGACTACGTAATGCTGGCCGGTAGAGCAGTTCACTTATAAGAGAGTATAGGTCGACCACCGATCACGACTTAATTTTTGGCTTTTTCGGTGTCAGCTACTCGGATAGCAAGCGCGCTCACCTCAGTGACTGAAGGGCTTAACATTTTCATAACACGCTAGACGCTAAGATTATTCCAATGTCATACGAGCCCTTTTTCTTTCTTTCTACGTTAAATCGGCGGAAAATGAGATTTACTTGGGGCTGTTAAGAGCAGGAGATTGATTTATATCATGATTAATACTCTTGAGCATGTATATGTGATCCACCTACGACTCCTCGAAGAACCTCGTTCAAGTACGGCAAGGCTGGCTTGGAGTCCGTTTAGGACGTAGTTATCTTAGCGGTTAGGCCAGACACTATCCACTGATCAAAGCACACGAAGACGCACGCACGCATACGTAGGTAGTAGATGGAATTATCGTCTACAGTAAAACAACAAGGCGGGGTTCGAAGCCGTCTAATTAGGCAGCTCATCATAGTTGAACTCGACGTCTTCGGCGTGGCGAAGCAGGGTGCTTATGAGGGCGAGGAACTGGATGACGTCCTCGTCGTTGTCATCGCGCCAGTCGTTGCGAGCGTTCGTGACCCAGTCGCGGACCCAGCGCTGGGTGTAGCGGACGGTGGCCTGCAGCTGGTCGCGGAAGAACTCGTCCCACGCGGAGACGACGTAGTCGGTGATGCCGGTGCGCTGGAAGTGGAAGTCCTGCAGCCGCCGCAGCTCGTCCCGGATGTCGAAGTTGATGGACCGGATGCGGTTCCAGACGACCGGGTCGCGCATGTAGTTGACGGCGACGATGGCCTGGCGGTTGTGTGTGTGAGCAAATGATACTATGGGGTGATATCTGTGCTAATTGTCAAGGGAAACTCACGTTGCGGAGGTTTTGGGCAAAGACGCTGGTGCGGAAGTTGCGCAGGTCCCGCGACATGGCGTCCTCTGTCATCCAAGGATTCAGCCAGTTGGCCGTGCTATCCTGTCTCCAAAGCTATTTTGACAATTACAAAATCAGTCTCGAACCGCCTTGCTTGTGCCATGTATCACTTACAGCCGTCTTGACGAGGTTCAGACCGCCGGCGGTGAAGACCGCATGCTGGGTGTTGGCCCTGTTCCCGAAAGCATTGAACAGTCTTCGGATCGGCTCCAGCAGGTTCACGCCGCCGACGGCCGGGGGCGGGTTGGGCATCTGGCTCTGGAGCGACTCTGTCAACCGCAGGCTGGCCGCGGTCGTTCTCATCTGGGCCCCCGAGGGCAGAGTGCCGTGGGAGTAGTGGGTGAAGAACCGGGCCAGGGTGTTTTGCTCTATTTCGTGTTCATCTGCTTCACAGTCAATCTCTGTTTCCCAGAGGGGCGGTGCGGGAAGGGAAACAGGTCGGGAGCCATGACTTACAGTGAAGACCTGGGTTGCCCTTTGTCCACGTCGAGACCCGCGGATCGATTTCGAAGCACCGGTCTCGAGGGTACAGGTATACATTGTTCCAGACGGGGTGATTGGCATACCAGAAGCTGTTGGTGGCAGGGTAGTACTATAAGAAAGACAGAGATGCGTCAGTTTCAGCTTGCCACCTTGGTCGAGCAGCATGCGCCACGGGCAGGGAAAGCAACACAGATCCACTCACCTCTTCACTCTCGACTCGGATCACTGTGCCGTCGCGCAGCCTGATATAGTACGGGCGTCGTTCTCCAGGGTTAGCCCTGATGAAGAGGTCTTGCTCCTCCGCTTCCTCACGGGTCATCTCCTCCTCCCGTTTCGTAATCGCCGTACTGCCATAGGTGTCATCGGGCTCGCTATCCTCCGACACGCACCAGTCGCCACCTCGGGGACAGCAGGCGTCCGAGTCGCACTCGCAGTCGTCCGTTGTGCTGCCACCGACCCAGTCGTTGAAGTCGCCCATGTGGCAGGTGATGAGGTACGCCAGCTGGTCGTAGCCGTATTGCATCACCGCCTTCGTGTCCTTGATCCAGGCCTTGAGTTTGGACCACGTGAGGTTCTTGTACTTGGTGGGCACCTGGCCGTCCCAGATCTCGATCTGTCGTACGCTGGCCGTGGCGAGGAGCAGCGCGTAGACCAGGTTCTTGATCTCGTCCTGCTCGAAGCTGCCGAAACTGCTCTGGCGCCTCTCGAGGGACGTGGCCAGCTCCTGGTGAGCCGAGCGGTGGACGCTGGGGCCGGCATGTGCGTGCTGAGAGGCAGTCGATAAGTCTCTCATGTGCCTCCGCAGGTGCGACACCATCCTCTTGGCCGTCTCGGAGTCCTGGGGAGGTAGGACGGGCTCCGATGAGTTGAGTTCCCTGGCAGCCAGAGAAGAAGTCCACGTCCAGCCGCCACCGTCCTCACAGCAAATGGGCTCGGCGAGGAACGACTCGAGGGCGTCGCGGAGGACCTCGTTCTGCGAAGTGTCTCGCTTCTCGACGGTTTGGTGCTTGGGGATGCAGCACTTGGCCCTGGCGCCGCGGGCGCACTCGAAGTTGCCGTCCTTGTTCCAGTATGCGTCCATGGCGACGCGCACGCGGTCGCTCGGGCACCCGCTGCGGCAGTATTTGTCGTCGTCCTTGCCGGGGCCAAGGTTGTCGTACCACTGGCAGTCGTCCCATTTCTTGTTGTCTTCTTGGTCGCAGCACAGCTTGCGCTCCTGGATCTTGACCGTGCCGTCTCCGTAGGGATGATTCCAGATCTCGATGTTGCAGACGGCGTTGCCGCTGCCTGTGGGGGATCGAGCGACCTCGTCCTGGCCGCTGCTGCAGGATCCAGACATGCACATGGGCGCCTCGGTCCAGCTGCACTGGTCGTGGAGCTCCATGCTGGTCTTGCCCGTGGTGCAGCATGCGGCCTGGTACTTGCTGTTGTTGCAGTGCGTCTTGAGAGAGCCGACCTCGACGGTGCCGTCTGGACACGTCGGGTCGCATTTTCCGTTGTTGTGCTGATACCAGCCGCAGGTTGGAGGGTCTTCGGCCGGGCAGCACAGCTCGTGCACTCCCTCGGAGCAGTGGGATCCGTCAACCATGTACTCGTTATCGCGAGCCTCGTCGTCTTTGCGCATCATGCGGACCCAGCCGGAGGGACACGACTCGCCGCAGTTGGTCCACTTGCACTGCGGATGCTTCGTGGTGAGGGTGAGCACATTGTCGTCATCGCCCGTCTCGAAGAACATGGCTGGGAGCGAGGTGAACTTGCGAGCGGCCGCCCTGCCGATGGCCTTGGAGTACGTGCCGTCCTTAACATCCTGTGAGGCGGCCCAGACCATGATACCGCTCATGCATTGTTCGCGGGCAAAGTCGGCTTTCATCTGCAAGGTGTCTTCGTCGTCGTAGGCAACCCACTGGTTGGTGTCGAACGTCAGAATCTTGACCGCCGCCTCCTTGTTGAGGACAGGCTCGCTGCCGGTCCTCTCCATGACGTCCACGATCTCGGACTGGATCATGACGCTAATCTCGTTGCTGCAGCGCTGGCGAGGAGCACCGGACTCGTACGTGCAGCCCGGGGCGAGACAGTCGGGGTTGGTGGCCGTGAAGGCACGGCCGTAGAAGCCAGTGCCAAGCACAACCTTGTCAGGGTCAATGTTGTTTCTCCAGAGGAGGTCCATGGCCTGCTTGATCTCCGTGAGGTTGGTGTGTGCATTGAGGTACGGACCGACCCATTTGTTGCCCTTGTCCCAGGTTCCGTGGAGATCGTAGCTCATACTGAAATAGCTATTAGTTATAGTATTCCAATTGTCTGAAGATGTATGTTATCAGAAAGGTTCATACATATTGAAGAAATCGACGTGCTTCTCGAGGTTGACAATGTCAAAGTGCTTCAAGTACCCTATTCAGATCAGGTATTAGTAAGACCACGCCCAATGGTCGACGACCATGGCCGAATCACTTACACATGGACGCCGGAAGCGTTAAGCTCACCTCATCCCTTCCGGAGGACTTGAGGGCCTTCTTGAGGTTGGCGATGAACTTGGGGAAGTTCTCAAAGTCCTCCTCGCGGCCGCTCCGGTCTTCGGCTGCAGGGTATTCCCAGTCGAGGTCGACGCCGTCAAAGTCGTACGTGGACATCATGCTGACGAGCGACTTGATGAAGGCCTTCTGGGCCGAGTCGGAACGCGCAATGTCGGAGAAGGTGGTGGCCGTTGGGCCGGGGTCGTTGAAGGTCCAGCCGCCGATGGCAATGAGGACCTTGAGGTCTGGGTCGCGCTCCTTGAGGGACGTCACGCGGCGGTACAGCAGGGTGTCGGCGGAAGAGGCCGGGCGGACTTCGAAGGTGTCAGGGTCGACGGTGGCAAAGGCGAAGTTCAGGTGCGTGTAGACGCCGGTGGGGATTTGCTCCGGCATGAAGGCGTTACAGGGACGGCGGGCAGCCCAGCCCTCGTAGTAACCGACGACGCGTTCAAGCGTGTGGCTGTCGCACTGGGGCCGGTCGACGTCCTTATCGCCACAGAACCTTGGAAAATGTCAGTTACATATCTCTGTCTATGCAAGGTAGGATGATATCAAGCGTGGATGGCGAGAAGGAGGGGTAAACATACTCTTCGGTCCAGCCACAGAAGCCATGCTTCGAACAGCAGACGTTCAGGGGGCACTTGGACTTCTCGACAAACTGGGAGCCGAAGCCGCCGGGGTCACACTCGGCGAGGCGGTCGCAGTTGTTGAGGCAGACATCCTCGTGGCAGTCTTTCCAGAGTTCCACTGTTAGCCGTTATTCCCAAGCATCTTCCAAGGACCTGGCGAGGGAGGGACAGAAAACGCACAGTCTTTGCCATAGCCGCAGAAGCCAAACTTGGAGCAGCAGCCGGCCTTGCAGGGGGTGGAAGCGCTGCACTCCGGGTCCTGCGCGAGGACAAAGCCAGCGAGAAGGAGAAAAGAGAGGGCGAGTAGGCCGAGTCGGCCGAGCGGACTTGCGAGAGCTTTCATGGCGCGAGAGGTTGGAAAACCAAGACAGTTGACGAAGTGAGAGGCAGAAGGGGACACGCCTACCCAGCCATTGTGAGAAGAAGGAGACGGGGTAAGAAGACCATGTGTCTACTACTAAGTATTATAATGTCTTGCACCGCGTTCCATTATCTTTCGCCAGCCCGAGGCGAGCTGGAGAAGTCACGTTGCGGGCAGCCAGGCTGAGCGGGTGAGGTGAGACCAGGGCGAGGCCGTGATGGAGACACTGCTGCGTCCGGTCTCGCAATCGCTCAAATTGGATGCGACCCAAGGCATACCGCGATTCGAGGAAACATCACCGTCGACGTTGTCGGTAATTGATTATCGATATCGTCCGACATCACATGGCAGGCCCAGCCACCTACGGCATTCTTCGGCCCCTCGGGGCTTTCCAAAAAAGAGACAGCCGAGTCTAAAGTAAGCTTATACCCTAGTCAGAGCCCCCTGCATAACCCTATCTCAACAGGATCAGCCCTATCTGCGTGGGGTCAGTTCGGCCCTTCACTCCCGCCCCTAGCTAGGCTAGGGCGTTAGGGGTCCAGCTGGACCAGAGGCCATAATTAAAGAGTGATCATTTGTAAACTCTAGCTATTAACCTCGGGTCATAGTGCATGAGGGCGGGAATCAGATTAGCAACCTTCTTAATTAAGCGCGGAGCGCATTTCTAACGGTTAGAATTAAAGTAAAGGCATAGAACACTAGGTTGTAGGAATACTAGATTATAGGAACACTAGGCTGCAGGATGTTATATATAAAATTAGGAGACTTAGCGCTTAGGTACTTAGTAGAGGCTTGCTATATCCTTTATAAGTTAGACTTTATAATATTTTTAGGAGATTAATCTTAGATAGTTTATTAAGATACTAATAATATATAGTTTTCTTTAGATTTTAATTTACTTATTTTATATATCTAAAATGAAAATATAAAAAAGGATAATATAAATAAGATGTTTAGTACTACTATATAAAGGGTTAATCTAATAGTACCCTAAATTTAATAATAATAAGAGGCAAATCTATTTAGTAGTATAGTAGTATATACTAAGATCCCTTTCTAGGATATAGTAGGGTTATTCCTTATATTAGTATTGTATTAATTAGGCTTAGATTAATACGGAAGGCTATAGGGACTAATATGCTAAAATTAATTTTTTAATATAGGCACCCTTCTGTATAATACCTTAGGGCCCTATTTCTAAATATATGTTTTAATTGAAATTGCTAACTAAGAAGGGCCTTAGTAATATAGGGTTATGTATAGCTATACTAAGGTCTATATACTCTTACGATTTCTTTCCCTTAAGCCTACTAGCTTCTCTTCCTTTTCTTCTTCCTTCCTTAACTATATTTTAGAAGGTTAGAATCCTCTTATTCCTACTTTAAATAATACTATAGCCTTAAATTTCGCATTATAATTTAATCTCTTATGAATTCTTATAGCTATAGGTATTATTTTAGGGTATATAATATTATAACCTTATAATATTAAGTTTCTATAATTATATACTTTAGAGGCTAATATTTACTATAGGAATATATTATTTCCTTCCTCTTATATATTACTAAATATAGTATATTAAAACTATATATCCCTATATACTTACCCTTAAAATATTATTAATTATAATAGCTAATAAGGCTAAGGCCCTAAAGGCTATACCCTATAAGTTTATAAAGGCTATAACCCTAAAATCCTTAAAGCCCTTAACCTTTAAGCCTACTAATTTAGAACTAAATAATACTATATATAAAGATTTTAATAAGTATATATTATAGCAAGCGTCCCTAGATAGGTAGGCTAGTAAGTTACTAGTAGGGATTTAATAGGGATAAAATAGATAGTTAGAAGAGGGATAGGATAGGGATTAGGAAGGGAGCATAATTATTATTATTATTATAATAATTATTATTAGTTTAAAAAGAGATTAAAAAGATTTTTATTTTACTTATAAAGAGATTCTTCCCTTCTTATAGAGAGATAAGAGAAAAAGGACTCTTTAAGTTTAAAGCTTAAGTCCTTTGCCTTTATTTATAAGAGAATTTAAGATCCTTCTTTTCTAATTATAATACGAATTACTATCTACCCTTTATCCCTTATATACTAATTATTAAGCTAGCGGTAGGCTATTTCAATACCTTACTAATATTCTTTTCCTACTACTAACCTAATAATTATTCTTATAAGATACTTTCCTACTAGAGAGTACTAAATATAAGACTACTATAGTATATATATATAATCTAGTATAGCTTTAAGCTAACTAATAAAGATGCCTATATAATACTTTACTATATACCTTCTTAAGGGACTGCTATTAATTTAGGGTGTTATTTCTAGTCTCTTTCCGCCGCTAAAATAATTCCTATAGGAAGTATAACTTTCCTTAATTATCACAGCCCGGGTTAGGACTAGGCAGTCACAATCAGTAGAACTATAACGTACCCACTTTTTCCTTCCTATTACACTAGGAGCGCGCTACTATAGATCGTGCTTATAATCCTAGATCATTACGATCCTAGATCATCGCGATCCTATATATCTCACAACCCTATATAAATACCTAAGTATATAACCACACTTATTTAGCATATTAAACAAGGGCCTTAAGCTCTTTAGCTATTAATATACTTAATTATATTAAATCTACTATTCTACTATTACTAGACCATAACCTATATTACTTACTATAATATCCTAATCTACTTAATTATATACCTTACACCTAGATCTACCCTATACACCCTTAGGTTAGACCCGACCATTATATATTAATAGCTCTTGTTCAGTATATTACTATATTAACCTAAGCAATACCTACTATTAAACATATCTGCACCATGCCCTACTACCAATCCGGCCGCTGGGGGGAACCCACTACTAGCGTACACCATGCCTCTGAGCGCGGCCGAGATGGTTACTAAGATAGTGCAGCTCCGCACTCTTATTAACGGACTATAGGAATAGGTATGTAGTACATCTGCTACCTTAGCTACCTTATCTATAGTAGAGTAACCTAGAGAAGCTAAGGACTTAGGGGAAAGTATTAAACCCTCTCTCTCTAAGCTATTTAATAGAGAATTAAAGGATATTATACCCTTCTTTACTAGAATAAAGGTATACTTTCGATTCTTCCTAATAAAACTCGCTATAGGAGAGATATAGGCTTTATTTGCTAGCGAGCATCTTAAGGGAAATGCTATAATATAGTTCGAACTAATTATATAGGACTTCCTTAAGAATAAAGAAGATATATATAATTAAGATACTATAAATATCTTCTTAGAATAGGATAATTTCGAAATAGCACTTAAAGATAACTTCAGAATAGTTAATAAGGAATAGTAAGTAGCTACTAATATCTATAAAATTAAATAAACCTAGTTTACTACTACTTATGCTATTATGTTTAGACAGATTTCTTCATGCCTTAAATAGGATAATAATATCCTTATGGAAATCTTTTATAAAGGACTTAAGGAGGAAGTTAAGGATAAGCTATATAAAGCTAACCAACCCGATACCCTTACGGACTTTATTACTATAGCTATAAAAATCGATAAATAATAGTACGAAAGATATAAAGAGAAAGCAGCTACTAAGGGAAAAGGCAGGGATACCCCCTATAACCCTTACTACCTAGATAATTATAGTAACCGCTATAACTCTTATAATAAAGGAGGAAAAGGGAAAAACACCTCCTACAGAACTCAGTCTAGCCCTATAGAACTCAGAGCTGTATAATAAGATCACTCATAAGTAAAATGTTAGAACTATGGAAGGATAGGACATTTCGAAAGCAAATACTAGAAACCTAAAACCAGACAAAAGCATAAACCTATGCCTAAAGGTAAGAATGTCCGATCCACTAACTATTAGTACGATATCCTATAAACTACTATCTATATAAAAACGGTAGCTATAACTAGAGGAGCCTATAAAATAATAGGCACTAGTAACCTTACTACCGAACTGTAACGGTCGGGTCTAACCTAAGGGCGTATAGGGTAGGTCCGGGCGTGAGGTGTATGATCGAGTGGATTAGGACGTCGTAGTGAGTAATATAGGTTACGGTCTGGTAATAGTAGAATAGTAGATTTAATATAACTAAGTGTGTTAATAGCTGGTGAGGCTATCTATCTATAGAAGTGCTAAATGATTATATTTATATACTGGCTAACTAGAGTAGTCTTAGTGGCTCTATCGTAAGGCTTATTAATAAGACTATCGGTCTTATTAATGAGAGTCATAGGTGGATCACTAATACTAATCTATCGCGCATAGCCCCTTTAGCTAATAAGAGAAAAGTGAGTACCGTCGTAGTTCTACTGGTTATAACTGCCTAGTCCTAACCCGGGCTATAATATGATATCTCCCTTCTAATAGTCTTATCCTTAAGACCCGTATATAAAACCATAGCCCTTAAAGGCGTTGGTTTATTCGTAACCTTATTCCTTATTCTTTCCAAAATGCTAATATAATGTCTAGCTGTATTTCTAAGAAATCGTCCGTTAAGAAGAAGAAGAGTTCTACTAAGTCCCGCTATGCCTAAATCTTACTTATTAAAGAATTTAGTTACGACATCATGCCTTATTCTTTTTGCTCATTAAAAGGGTTTTAGTATCGGGTCGCGATAACGTCAAACCGTTGTCTAGAGTGTATCCGTCGGGGTTAAGCTTATGATGCGTTAGGGGTTTCCGTAGTAGTCGGTGGGTGTTAGGTATGCGTACTTTCGCACTTTCCGGGCTAATAATAGGGTAGCAACCTGAATTATCGTAGAGAAGTGTCGCATCAAGCGTGAAGAGGAGGCTAAAGAGGCATCCCTTCTGAAGTCCCGTGAGGCTCTCGAGGTCACGCAAAAGGAGATTACGGATAGTTTAGATTGTTTGGCTCGCTTGTGAAAGTAGCGTAACTAGGTGATTTCTCATAGTGAGGAGCTAGTCCGTTATAGTGCTTGCTCTTTAGATGAGTTAGATACAGTAGAACATGCTAACTTAGAGGCTATAATTAAGGTGCAGTCTCTAGTTCATTCTAACCTTATTAACTAGAGCTCCCTTAGTTTTAATGATCTTTCCTTGCCTGCTTCCGGTATTACTAGTGAAAGTTCTTTAAGAGGCATTACGTATAGGTAAGGTTCTTAGCTAGTTCCTATTGATTATCGCTCTTAGGGTAGTCTTTCCATTTGATAAGATACTTAGTTTATTTATTTACTCTCTATATATTTAAAATTGCTTCTACTATATATTCTTCTAGTCCTTTAACCTTAGTCTTATATTTATCGCTAAGCCTAGCGTAGATTGTGTCTTTTACTATCTCGAGGAGTAAGATGTAGAAGACTAGGTAAAGTCTGACTTTTAGTAGTAAGTCTAACTAGTAGTTATTTTCTGAGATTTTTTCGATAATTTTGTAAAGTCTAATGAACTTATAGTCTAGTTTCTTATTTTATTATTTTATTTTAATGTTTTTTATTATAAGATAGACTATATCTCCCTCCTAGAAAAATAGTCCCTTTATCCTTTTTAGGTTATAGTATTTTTTTATCTAGTTTCTAATAAATTCGAGTTCGGTTCTTATTTCTTTATATAGATTTTTTAATTTTTCTAATATAAGGATGGCTTTAGGGATGGCTAATCTACCTTAGTTTACTCTATAGGTATTAGGGGTAAAGCTAAAGTTAGCGTACGTTAGGGTAAGCTTTATGCTTTTATAGGCAAAAGTATTATAGCTTAGCTATACGGTTAGGAGCTTCTTAACCTAATCGTTTTGTTCATAGTTAATATAGCATCGTAGGTACTGCTCTAGCACTTAGTTCATCCGTTCTATTTAGCTATCGGTCTATGGTTAGAAAGCCATAGAGAGTCAGTAGTTTAATCCTATATAGTCTATCAAACTTTACTAAAACTTTAAAGTAAATAGGGATCCTTAATTAGAGAGAATTTCTATGGGAAGTTTATGAATACTAATAATATTTTATAAGAAGATGTAGGCAAACTGCTCTATATCTATCGATTCCTAGTATAGTATAAAATAGGAAAATTTCGTGAGTCTATTTATAATAATAAGAATGCTATCGTAGAGGGTTCTAGTTGTAGGGTCCTCTAATAGGGGTAGTTTTATAATAAAATCTATAGTAATAGAGTCCTATAGTCGCTTAGCGATTAGTAGGGGTTATAATTCTTTATATAGCTTATAGCATTAAGCCCTGGTTTTTGTATAGAGGTCGTATTAATTTATAACTTCTTTAATAATGTTTTTTATACTAGGAAATTAGTATATCATTCTAACTTATTCTAGGGTTTTATTAATTCCCTAATATTTATATAAGGGGTGTTTATATATTTCCTATATAAGTTAGTATTGCAATTCTTTAGGAACTTATAGTATGCTTGTTTTTTTATCTAGGGATAGTTTATTATTATACTATTATATCCTTTTATAGAGCTTATTAGTATTTATAATAATATAGGTATTTCCTAAGGTTTGCTTTTTTCGTTTAGTAGCGATTATAGCACTAGTAACTTAATCCTAGTTATAGTCCCTTTCTAAGCATTCTAGGCAATTATTAATTATATACTAAAGTACTTTCTAGAGTCTATATATATTATATGTTTTAGTAATAAGCTAGTATAGTATATTAGTGCTTCTATTATAGGGTCCTACTTTATACAGTTCTTACACTATTTAGTACTAGTGGTAGTAGGGGATAATAATATATTTATCCTAATACCTAATTTCTTTAGTATGTCCGCGAGCCTAATCTATAAAGTCCTGCGCGGGTCTATCCCTACGGATTAGGGCTAGGTATTTAGGTTAGGGTTATATCTTTTGCGTAGCTGCGATGTATTTCTACTTAAGGTGTCCTTCGGTATTAAAGTTAAGGATTTATTCGTTTATCTTAGGTTTACTAGTATTAAAGTCGCTTTATTAGCTAATAGTGTCAGCTCGTTTATTCTCTAATCCTTTCCTATGGATGATTATATAGTCGAATTCTAAGAGGTACTTAGTATATCGTAATTATTATCCGCTAAGTTCTTATATAGTTGTAAAGTATAAGATGTTCTTATGGTCTATATAGACCTTAATCTTATACTTACTTCCTAGGAGGTAGTATTAAAATTCCTTAAATGAGTTAATGATTGCGAGGAATTCTTTATTATAGATAGGGTAATTAAGTTTAGCGCTATACATCTTATAAGAGAAGAAAGCAATAGAGTATAATAGTCTATTATTATCCCTTTATCTAATCTAAACGCTCTATATAAAGTCTAATATATTTATCTTAAGTTCAATCTCTTGTTTAGGGTTAAAGGTTACTAATACTAGCTTGCTTAGGATAAGTTTCTTAATATTATTAAATGCTTTCGTTATAGCGGTATCTATCCGGAATTCTACTCCTTTCTTAGTAAGTTTAGTAAGTAGTATAGCGTAACTACTAAAGTTTTTAATAAATCTTTAGTAGTAATTAGTGAATCTAAGGAAGGCTTATACTTCCTTAATATTCTCTAGTTTTTTCTACTTACTAACTATAGCGATTTTCTTTAGATCCATCCTAATCTTATTGTATAAGATAATATATCCGAGGAACTCTACTTCTAAGGCGTAGAAGTTACTTTTCTCTAGTTTAACCAGTAGGTTTATATCTTAAAGCGCTTATAATACCTTATGGATGTATTCTATATATTCTTCTTCTAAGTTAGAGAAGATTAAGATATTATCTAGGTAGTATATAATAAATATATCTAGATGCTTTTATAGTATATTATTAATTATTTATTAAAATATAGCTAGTGTATTCATAAGTCTAAAGGGTATAATAAGATATTTATAAAGTCTAAACTTAGTTTAAAAGGTAGTTTTCTATTTATATTCTTCCTTAATGTATATAAGATTATACGCTCCTTTTAGATCTAGTGCTATAAATACCTTCTTACTATAGAGTTAGTCCTTAAGCTCTATAATAAGGGGTAATAGGGTTTAATCTTTAAGTATAATATCGTTTAATCGTCTATAATCCATAATAAGTTAGAGCTTACCATTCTTTTTAGGAATAAATATAACTAGATATCCAGCTAATAACTTAGAAATCCTAATATATCCTTTCTATAGTATATCTTCAATATACTCTTTTAGTATATTAAGTTGCTTTTTATTAAGGTTGAATATTTTGTAAAACGTAGGCAATATTCTATCTTTTAGTATAATTTTATAGTCCTATTAACTGAATTTAGGTAGTCTAGTCTTAAGTTCTTCCGCGAAGAGTTTTTTATAGATACGGTACTATACTAGTACGTTCTTAAGTTGTTCTTCTTCGGGCGTTTTCTTATATTCCTTAAGGTCTTTATTTATCTATATAAACTATTGTTAAAGGCGTCTGATTATGCATTTAAGCTATGTTTTCTTGCCTTTCTAGTGCTTATGTTATGTTCCCTTTAGGGGTGCTAAGGTATCTGTTATATCCTTAGGCGTATCCTCGCTCTTTATCTCTTTAGGAGTTAAGGTTTAAGATCTCTTTCCTTCTATTAAGTTGTTTTCATTATTACTATAGAGTACTTTATCAGGGTTAACTAGTACTTAGCTAATTCTCTAGTTAATATATAAGTTAAATTTCTTTAGCTATAGATACCCTAAAACAATATTGTATTAGGATATTAGTAGAATATTAAGGGTAATACCTTAATTTCATCTATCGATAAAAACCTTTAAGTGATTAATTTATTATATTACCTATCCTTAATTATAAGAAAATATATCTCCTTCGAGATTATATACTATATATAGGTCCGATTTATCTTTCCATAGTAGCCTTAACCTATTAACCACTCTAGGGTCAATATATAAGGTTTTAGTTCCACTATCTACCAATGCGGTGAGCTATTCGTCCCTAACTCGCACTCGTAGCTCAAGTGTTATTCGTTTCGTTGCTAATTTCATTACGTATAGAGCTTTTCGTAGGGGTTGCTTATCCTCCCTTATATCGCTTGCCTATCGCTCTCTTATAGGTAGCGCTACTCGTTTTTTATGTTTTTATTATACGTACTATCCCTAGCGTTATGCTATTCTTTAACCTTAGCCTGGATATATACTCTACATTCCTAGTATGCATAATTCTTTAGGTCTAATAGCCCTTCTATGCATAACCTAAGGTAGTATTTATCTTATACCTTTAGTTATACGACTTAGTACTATAGTATCAGTTTAACTAAAACATAGTCTTATATTTCCTATTCTAAGTAAGGGTCGTTATAGATTAGCCTAGAGATCTTAGTAGGATAATAGTTATTCTTAGCTTTCTTATTTTCATAAGCCTTGCATTAGTAGTAGTAATAAGACATCTATAATAGTTCGTTATATCTTAGTACCGCATAGTATAGTCTTAGGTTATTGCTAATTTCGAGTTGTGGGATAACTAGATCGGTCCTAGCCACCCTTCTTAGCTTAGCTTTAATATATACTAGCTTACTTTCGCGAGTGTCCTCTCGTTCGCAGACGAGTTATTAGTATATCTCTTCTTTCGTCTTCCAGACTGGCACACCGTTTTCGTCATACGTATGTGTTTTCCACTATAGTTTTTCGATAGTCAGCACAATAGCTTATTCCCATCGTATTTCTTATTTTCCTGCCTTATCTTCTAACAATATGTTATTAACGCTGGTTGTTTTGCAGCTATCGTAGCTATCGCTTAGGTATCCTTCTTTAGGTGCCCGAATGTCATTATTTCCGACGGGTAGCCTAAGCTATCGTGCTCGTCTAGCTTCGTATCCTACGTTAAGGCTAGGAATGTTTTCTTATTGTGTGTAGAACTAGCGTTGAATGCGGTCGTCTTCTTCCTATTGTAGAGAGAGTCGCGTGCCTAATTCTTCGTCCTAGAGTCTTAGGGTTTCTGGGCGAGGTTGTCGATCTGGGATTTCTACTTCGACTATAGGTCGTCTATAGGGTTCTCCCTTCCTAACTATCGCGATAGCCTTCCCGGTAGTGTCTTCCCAAGGTCTTCCTTCTAGGACTAGCTTTTAGGGTCTGAATGTTCCCCTTATCGTGCCCTTATCCTATCGGCAGTTATCTTATATACCGTACTAAGGTTTCTCCGCATAAACACTATCCTCCACAGTCTTATATTATTAAGTACTAGGTAGAGGTTTAATAGTAAGGTTACTAGTGCCTATTGTCTTATAGGCTCCTCTAGTTACAGCTACTATTTTTATACAAACAGCAGTCTATAGGGTATCGTACTAGTGGTTAGTAGATCGGATATTCTTACCTTTAGGTATAGGTTTATGCTTTTATCTAGTCTTAGGTTTTTAATACTTACTTTCGAAATGTCTAAACCTTCTATAGTTCTAATATTTCACTTACGAGTAATCTCATTATGCAGCTCTAAGTTCTATAGGGCCGGACTGAGTTCTATAGGAGGTGTTTTTCCCTTTTCCTCCCTTGTTACGAGAATTATAGCGGTTATTTTGATTATCTAGGTAATAGGGGTTATAAGGAGTATCCCTGCTCTTTCCTTTAGCAGCTGCTTTCTCTTTGCGTCTTTTATACTATCGTTCATCGATTTTTATAGCTATAGTAATAAAGTCTATAAGGGTATCTAGTCGGTTAGCCTTATATAGCTCGTCCTTAACTTCTTCCTTAAGTCCTTTATAAAAGATTTCTATAAGGATATTATTATCCTATTTAAGGTGTGAAGAGATCTATCTAAATATAATAGTATAGGTAGCAATAGACTAGGTTTATCTAATTTTATAGATATTAGTAACTACCTACTATTCCTTATTAACCATTCTGAAATTATCTTTAAGTGCCGTTTTAAAATTGTTCTATTCTAAGAAGATATTTATAGTATCTTAATTATATATATCTTCTTCATTCTTAAGGAAGTCCTACATAATTAGTTTAAACTATATCGCAGCGTTTCCTTTAAGATGTCCGCTAGCGAATAAGGCCTGTATCTCTCCCATAGCGAGCTTAGTCAGGAAGAATCGAAAATATGCCTTCATCCTAGTAAGGAAGGGCATAATATCCTTCGATTCTCTATTAAATAGTTCGAGGAGAGGGGGCTTAATGCTTTCCCCTAGGTCCTTAGCTTCTCTAGGCCGCTCTACCGTAGACGAGGTGGCTAAGGTAGTAGATGCACTACATACCTACTCCCGTAGTCTATTAATGAGAGTGCGGAGCTATACTATCTCGGTAACTATCTCAGCCGCGCTCAGGGGCGTAGTGTACGCTAGTAGTGGGTTTCCCCTAGTGGCCGGATTAGTAGTAGGGCGTGGTGTAGATATATCTGATAGTAGGTATTGCTTAGGTTAATATAGTAATATACTAAATAAGAGCTATTAATATATGATAGTTAGGTCTAACCTAAGGGTGTATAGGGTAGGTCCGGGCGTGAGGTGTATAATCGAGTGGATTAGGATGTTATAGTAAGTAATATAGGTTATAGTCTGGTAATGGTAGAATAGTAGATTTAATGTAACTAAGTGTGTTAATAGCTGGTGAGGCTATCTATCTATGGAAGTGCTAAATGATTGTGTTTATATACTAGCTGACTAGAGTAGTCTTAGTGGCTCTATCGTGAGGCTTATTAATAAGACTATCGGTCTTATTAATAAGAGTTACGGGTGGATCACTGATATTAGTCCATCGCGCATGGCCCCTTTGGCTAATAAGAGAAAAGTGGGTACCGTCGTGGTTCTGCCGGTTGTGACCGCCTAGTCCTAACCCGGGCTATAACACGAACCCCTACCTAGTACGTAATAATATAAAACTATAGAAGATAGTGTCTATATAGAGAAACCCTAGTATAGTATATAAGATAACTACCGGTAGGATAAGGGCACGATAAGGGGAACATTCAGACCTTAGGAGCTAGTCCTAGAGGAAAGACCTTAGGAGGATGTTACCGGTAAGACTATTGTGATAATTAGGAAAGGAGAGCCCTATAGATAACCTACGGTTAAAGTAGAAATCCTAGATCGATAACCTCGACTAGAAACCCTAAGACTTTAGGATAAAGAACTAAGCACGCAACTCTCTCCACAATAGGAAGAAGACAACCACATCTAACGCTAGTTCTACACATAATGAATAAACATTCCTAGCCTTAACGTAGGATATAAAGCTAGACGAGCATAATAGCTTAGGCTACCTATTAGAAATAATAACATTTAGGCACCTAAAGAGGGATACCTAAGCGATGGCTATGATAACTGTAAAACAACTAGTATTAATAATACATTATTAGAAGATAAGGCAGAAAAATAAGAAACACAATGGAAATAAGCTATTATGCTAACTATTGAAAAACTATAGTGGAAAATATATATAAATAATAAAAACAGTGTGTTAGTCTAGAAGATAAAAGAAGAAATATACTAATAACTTACCTATGAATAAGAGGATACCTACGAAGGCAAGCTAGTATACATTAGAGCTAAGCTAAGGGGAATGGCTAGAACTGATCCTATTATCTTATGACTTAAAACTAGCGATGATCTAAGACTGCACTATATAGCACTAAGACATAGCGAACTATTATAGATATCTTATTACTACCACCACTATAAAACCCATGAAGGTAAGAAAGCCGAAAATAACTATTATCTTACTAAGATCCCTAGGCTAGTTCTTAACAACCCTTACTTAGAATAGGAAACATAAGACTACATCTTAGTCGAACTGATACTATAGTACTAAGCCGTATAACTAGAGGTACGAGATGAATACTACCCTAGGTTATGTATAGAAGGGCTATTAGACCTAAAGAATTACGCACACTAGGAATGCAGAATGTATATCTAGGCTAAGGTTAAAGAATAGTATAACGCTAGGGATAGCATGCATAATAAAGATACAAAAAACGAGCAACGCTACCTATAGGAGAGCGATAGGTAAGTAACATAAGGGAGGATAAATAACCCTTATGAAAAGCTCTATACATAATGAAATTAGTAATGAAATGAATAATACTTAAGCTATAAGTATAAGTTAGGGATGAATAGCTTACCGCGTTAGTAGATAGTAGAGCTAAAACCTTATATATTAACCCTAGAGTAGTCAATAGGTTAAGGCTACTATAGAAAGATAAATTAGACCTATATATAGTATATAATCTCGAAGGAGATATATTTTCTTATAATTAAGGATAGGTAATACGATAAATTAATTACTTAAAGGTTCTTATCGATAGACAAAATTAAGGTATTACCCTTAACATTCTACTAATATCTTAATACGATATTATTTTAGGGTATCTATAGCTAAAGAAATTCAACCTATACATTAACTAGAGAACTAGCTAGGTACTAGTCAACCCTAATAATATACTCTATAGTAATGATGAAAACGACTTAATAGATAAATAGAGATCTTAAACCTTAACTCCCGAAGAGATAAAGAGCGAGAATACACTTAAGGATACAATAGATACCTTAGCACCCCTAAAGGGAATATAATATAAACACTAGAAAGGCAAGAAAAACCAACTCTAAAGAACTATTAGACGCCTATAATAATAGTTTATATAGATAAATAAGGACCTTAAGGAATAGAAAAAACTCCCCGAAGAAAAAAGGCTTAAGAACATACTAATACAGTATCGTATCTACGAAAAGCTCTTCACGGAAGAACTTAAAATAGGACTATTAGAATTCAGTTAATAGGACCACGAAATTATACTAAAAGATAGAATATTGCCTACGTTTTATAAAATATTTAACCTTAATAAAAAGTAACTTAATATACTAAAGGAGTATATTAAAGATATACTATAGAAAGAATATATTAGGATTTCTAAGTTATTAGCTAGATATCTAGTTATATTTATTCCTAAAAAGAATAGCAAACTCTAACTTATTATAGATTATAGATAATTAAACAATATTACGCTTAAGGACCGAACCCTATTACCCCTTATTATAGAGCTTAAGGATCGACTCTATAGTAAGAAGGTATTTATAGCATTAGACCTAAAGGGAGTGTATAATCTTATCCGTATTAAAAAAGGATATGAATAGAAAACTGCCTTTTGAACTAAGTTTAGACTTTATAAATATCTTATTATACCCTTTAGACTTATAAATGCACTAGCTATATTTTAACGAATAATTAATAATATACTATAAGAGTATCTAGATATATTTATTATATATTACCTAGATAATATCTTAATCTTCTCTAACTTAGAAGAAGAATATATAGAATATATCTATAAGGTATTATAAGCGCTTTAAGATATAAACCTACTAATTAAACTAGAAAAAAGCAACTTCTATACCTTAGAAGTAGAGTTCCTCGGATATATTATTTTATATAACTAGATTAGGATAGATCTAAAGAAAATCACTATAGTTAGCGAGTAGAAAAAACTAGAGAACGTTAAGGAAGTATAAGCCTTCCTTAGATTCGCTAATTACTACTAAAGATTTATTAAAAACTTTAGTAATTATACTATACTACTTACTAAACTCACTAAGAAAGGAGTAGAGTTCTAGATGGACATTATTATAATAAAAGCATTTAATAATATTAAGAAACTCATCCTAAGCAAGCTAGTATTAGTAACCTTTAACCCTAAACGAGAGATTAAACTTAAGACAGATATATTAAACTTTGTATAGGGCGCTTAGATTAGATAAAGGGATAATAACGGATTACTATACCCTATTACTTTCTTCTCTTATAAGATGCATAGCGCTAAACTTAATTACCCTATCTATAATAAAGAATTCCTTATAATCGTTAACTCGTTTAAGGAATTTCAACACTACCTCCTAGGAAGCAAGCATAAGATTAAAGTCTATATAGATTATAAGAACATCTCATACTTTACAACTATATAAGAACTTAGCGAATAATAACTATAATATGCTAAATACCTCTTAGAATTTAACTATATAATCATCCATAGGAAAGGATTAGAAAATAGATAAGCCGATACTATTAGTTAACGAAGCGACTTTAATACTAGTAAGCCTAAGATAAATAAGCAAATCCTTAACTTTAATACTAAGGAATATCTCGAATAGAAGTATATCATAGCTATATAAAAGATATAACCCTAACCTAAACACTTAGCCCTGATCTATAGGGATGGCCCTACGTAGGACTTTATAGATTAGGCTTATAGATATACTAAAGAAATTAGGTACTAGGATGGATGTATTATTATCCCTTATTACTACTAGTATTAAATAGTGTAAGAACTATACGAAGTAGGACCTTATGATAGAAGCACTAATACGCTATGCTAGCTTATCGCTAGAATATATAATACGTATGAACTTTAGAAAGCACTCTAGTATATAATTAATAATTGCTTAGAATGCTTAGAAAAGGACTATAACTAGGATCGAGTTACTAGTACTATAATTGCTACTAAATAAAAAAAGCAAACCTTAGGAAATACCTATATTATTATAAATACTAATAAACTTTATAATAGGATATAATAGTATAATAATAAACTATCCCTAGATAAAAAAATAGATAAACTATAAGTTCCTAGAGAATTATAATACTAACTTATATAGGAAATATACAAATTACTAATATATAGATATTAGGGAGTTAATAAAACCCTAGAATAAGTTAGAATAATATATTAATTCCCTAGTATAAAAAACATTATTAAAAAAATCACGAATTAGTATAACCTCTACGCAAAAACTAGGGCTTAATACTATAGACTATATAGAGAACTATAGCCCTTACTAATCGCTAAGCGACTATAGGACTCTATCACTATAGATTTTATTATAAAACTACCCTTATCGGAGGATCCTATAACTAGAACCCTCTATAATAGCATTCTCATTATTATGGACAGACTCACGAAATTTTCCTATTTTATACTATACTAGGAATTAATAGATATAGAATAGTTCGCCTATGTCTTCCTACGAAATATTATTAGTATTTATAGACTTCCTATAGAGATTCTCTCCAATTAGGGATCCCTATTTGCTTTAAAGTTTTAGTAGAGTTTAATAGACTATATAGGATTAAACTACTAACTTACTATAGCGTTCTAACTATAGACTGATAGCTAAATAGAATGAATAAACTAAGTACTAGAATAGTATTTTTAATGCTATATTAACTATAAATAAAACGATTGGGTTGAGAAGCTCCTAACTATATAGCTAAGCTATAATACCTTTATTTATAAAAGCATGAAGCTTGCCCTAGTGTATGCTAACTTTAGTTTTACCCCTAATGCCTATAGACTAAGCTAAGATAGATTAGTTATTCCTAAAGCTATCCTTATATTAGAAAAATTAAAAAATCTATACAAAGAAATGAAAACTAAACTCGAATTCGTTAGAAGCTAGATAAAAAAATACTATAACCTAAAAAGGATAAAAAGACTATCCTTCTAGGAGGGAGATATAGTCTATCTTATAATAAAAAACATTAAAATAAAACGATAAAATAAGAAACTAAACTATAAGTTTATTAGACCTTATAAAATTATTGAAAAAATCTTAGAAAATAACTACTAATTAGACTTACTACTAAAAGTTAGACTTTACCCAGTTTTCTATATCTCACTCCTTAAGATAGTAAAAGATATAGTTTACGCTAAGATTAGTAATGAATATAAAACTAAGGTTAAAGGACTAGAAGAGTATATAGTAGAAGTAATTCTTAATAAAAGAGTTATGAATAAATAAACTAAGTACCTTATTAAGTAGAAAGACTACCTTAAGAGCGATAATTAGTAGGAACTAGCCTAAAACCTCACCTATACATAATACCTCCTAAAGAACTTTTATTAATACTAAAAGTAAGAATTAAAGGATTAATTAAAGGGCTCACGTTAATTAAGTTATCGCCTAGGCCTAGGGTAGACTAGTTAATCTTATTAGGAACGCTTATAGACTAAATGTCTTAGACTACCTACTCCTTATATACATTAAGCGCCCCTAGTAAATCATCCTCCTCTTCAAGCCCCTGTAAACTATAACGTATAGCCTCACTACGCTTAGTAGATACCTTTACTCGAATTTTCCGAATCCGCAATAACCTCCCTATAGCCTTAGCCATTTTAGCTTATAACTTCGCTATTTGAGCATAAACCTCTAGAAGAGCGTTATTAGCGTTTTCCTTATTATTCTTAAGCTTCTTTTCTTAGGAAAGTAGCTGATTCACTATGAAAAATGTTAATACCTAGCCTAAGGAAGTAAGAAAGGGTCCTTACGAGAGGAAGCTATACGCATCCTATTATAACTTTATCCTTAATGAATATACTTACTATAACGAGCAGACTTATCGGATATTACGCATAACTTCCTATTACGAAAACAATACATATATAGTGTTACAGCCTAGTCCGTCGGGAATAGCAATAGGCTTAAATGCTTAGTTAGTATGCCTAGTAATTGCCGCAATAGCGATTATTAACCAATCTTTTGCCTAATAGTACAGCGGTCTAGCATAACCGTTATACGATAATCGCTATAGGTAGGTAGTCTTAGGTTCGATTCCTAGGTTGTGTGTGTATACCCGCGGAAGCCCGTTCCGGACTGCTCGCAAGGTTACCTAATTGAATGCGCGCACTTAGGCTGTGCGGGGTCTCCTTAGGGGTTGGCTAGCTGCTGCATCGGATAAATGAACTTCCGGCCTAATAACCTAATAGCTCGGGACGAGCCTTATGGGAGGGGAGCATTGTGTTATAGCCTGGTCCATTAGGAATAGCGATAGGCTTAAATGCTTAGTTAGTATGCCTAGTAATTGCCGCAATAGCGATTATTGACCAATCTTTTGCCCAATAGTATAGCGGTCTAGCATAACCGTTATATATAGTATATCGGTAGGGGAACCGTCGAACTTAATATTCGCCGTAAGAGATAGTTTTTCGATAGTTTTACGAGAATATCGTTTCTCTACGCGACTCGACATTTCGTTAGCAGCACGGATAGGGGGGGATAAGGAAGGATATAGCTCACTAACACGGGTTATGGGCTTGGCCTATTTATACGGTCTTAAGGGCAAGAACTAACGGGAGGGGGACATCGTGTTACGGCCCGGGTTAGGACTAGGCGGTCACAACCGGCAGAACCATGACGTACCCACTTTTTCCTTCCTATCATACCGGGAGCGCGCTACCATGGATCGTGCCCACGATCCTAGATCATCACGATCCTAGATCGTTACGATCCTACGCGTCTTATGACCCTATATAGATACCCGAGTATATAACCACACTCATTTAGCATATTAGATAAGGGCCTTAAGCTCTTTAGCTATTAACACACTTAGTTACATTAAATCTACTATTCTACCATTACCAGACCGTAACCTATATTGCTTACTATAATGTCCTGATCTACTCGATTATATACCTCACGCCCGGACCTACCCTATACGCCCTTAGGTTAGACCTAACCGTTATATTATAGTAGTCTTAGTTAAGCTATATATTACTAATTTTACTAGTTCGATTTATTATAATCCTTTAGGGTCCTTAGGTCTAGGGTCTTTTTAGGGAGGTCTTGATCCTCTCTATCTCTTATTTCTCATTATCTTTTCGCTTTCCTTAAGTCTAGTAGTAGTAGCTTAGAAGTATATTAATTAATCTTGCCTATTGAGCTAAATTAATTAATTTACTACCCTACTATAACCTCTAAATTTAGCGGCGAAAAGGGACTAGAAATAATACCTTAAATTAATAGTAGTCCCTTAAGAAGGTATATAGTAAAGCGTTATATAGGCGTCTTTATTAGTTAGCCTAAAGCTATACTAGATTGCGTATATATACTATAGTAGTCTTATATTTAGTACCCTTTAGTAGGAAAGCATCTTATAAGAATAATTATTAAGTTAGTAGTAAGAAAAGAATATTAGTAAGGCATCGAAATAGCCTACTACTAGCTTAATAATTAGTATATAAGGGATAAAGGGCGGATAGCAATTTGTATTATGATCGGAAAAGAAGGATCTTAAATTCTCTCGTAAATAAAGGCAAAGGACTTAAGCTTTAAACTTAAAGAGTTCTCTTTCTCTTATCTCTCTATAAGAAGGGAAGAATCTCTCTATAAGTAAAGTAAAAAATCTCTCTAATCTCTCTTTAAACCGATGATGATTATAATGATAATAATAATAATCATGCTCCCTTCCTAATCCCTATCCCATCCCTCTTCTAACTGTCCATTTTATCCCTATTAAATCCCTACTAATAACTTACTAGCCCACCTATCCAGGGACGCCCGCTATACTAGCCTTTTATATTAATCGCTTAGATTACTATAATCTATTCCTAATTTCCAGGCTATACTAATTTTAGCTTTAAATGCCTTTCTAAGCCTATAATAACTATTCCGCTTATAATTATACCTATAAGGAAGCTAGTCTTATTAAAGTTATAAATATTATTTAATTGGATGCTATACTTTATAATTGTATTCACTATAAGCTAAAACTAATTATAGATAATAGTTAGGTCTTCGCACTTAGCTCTCTAGTAATTGTATTTTCGAAAAAAACACGTCTTAAGCTCTAGGTATCGCTTGATAAAGTTATAAGCCTAATGTATGCTAATAGGTAGCATATCGCAATTAGTAAGTAATTAATTAGCTATTTCTTTAACACTATAAAGCTAGGGGGGAAATCCTCGCGAATCTAGGTTAAGAATAAAGTAAATAAGGATTTATTCCTTTAGATTAGAGAGCTAACATAACTATAGGATAGTATTATATTAAGACTAGATACTCTTATAGCGATTAATAAGAGTATTATAATTAACTTTATAGATAGTTATAGTATGTTAGAAGCTGAGTTTTAGTTAATTTTAATAAGCCTAAAGGGTAAGAAGCATTCTGTAATAGTTATGCTAGACTGCTATACTATTGGGTAAAAGATTGGTTAATAATCGCTATTGCGGCAATTACTAGGCATACTAACTAAGCATTTAAGCCTATCGCTATTCCCAACGGACTAGGCCGTAACACAATGCTCCCCTCCCACAAGGCTCGTCCCGAGCTATTAGGTCATTAGGCCGGAAGTTCATTTATCCGGTATAGTAGCTAGCTAACCCCTAAGGAGACCTCGCATAGCCTAAGTGCGTATATTCAATTGGGTAACCTTGCGAGCAGTCCGGAACGGGCTTCCGCGGGTATACACACATAACCCAGGAATCGAACCTAAGACCACCCACCTATAGCGATTATCGTATAACGATTATACTAGACTGCTATACTATTAGGCAAAAGATTGGTTAATAATCGCTATTATGGCAATTACTAGGCATACTAACTAAGCATTTAAGCCTATTGCTATTCCTAATGGACTAAGCTGTAATACATTCTAGCCTTATAATTAGACTATAGTATATTAGGTAGTTAAGAATTAATTAATTAAATTAAGAAGATATTAGATAAGGGATTTTTAGCTAACTCGCTTAACTAGCTAACTTACTTATTATATATATTATATATTATACTTAGTATACTTTAGACCTTATACTTTTAGCTAGAGGTAAAGAAGGTAAAGAGCTTTATAAAGATGTTATATTTTAGGATTATTATATAATGCCTAGAATAGCTTCTAGACTAGCTACTAGGAATCCGATCTAGACTAGGTCTTAGACCTCTAGTAGGTAAGTCCTCCAGTCTTAGACCTCCGGACCTTGAGCCCAGAGGCTACTAGAGGCTGCCGGAGGCTACCCTTATCTTTATCTATAAGACTAATCCCTAGCCCTTTATTAGATAGGAAATTAAGAGCTTTTATTATTATTATCCTAATCCTATCCATTTAGTATAATAAAAGATTATTCTTAAAGACTAACTATAAACCCTTTAGGATATTTTTAAAGAAAACTATATTAACCTTAATACTTACTTACTAATTAATATAATTAGTATATATAATAGTATTCTTACTCACTATAATAATCTACCTACTAATATAATTATATAATTAAAATATTTAGTATATTTACTCTTATAAGCCTATCTAAAGGATTATATTAAAGGTAGCTTATAACTAATAATTATACTCTTAGATATACCTATAAGAGGGATTAATTATATATATAATTATTTAGCTATATATAATATTAATACTATATTAATTTTATTAAAGGTTAATAATAAATAGGTTAATAATAAAGAGGTTATTAATTATAAGAGTATTAATAATTAGCTATTTAACTAAGTATATTACTATTTATTATAATTTAAAGTTTAATTAATCCCTTTTCTTATTCTACCCTTTACTAATTTAAACTAAAAGCTCTCTCTTTATAACTAAGTCTACTTAATCCTCTAACTTCTTATTATTATTACTTAATACTATATTATTAAATATAGCCCTAAAGTTAGTAATATTATTATTACTACTATTAAAAGATTATACCTTAATCTTATCTTTACCCTTCTCTTTATCCCTCCTTTTAATCTTTATCTTAATCTTTATCTTAATCTTAGCCTTAACCTTAACCTTAATCTCCTTACTTAGAGATATATACTTATACTTAACCTTATAGGAAGTTAAGCACTTAGTAAGAGTATTAAACTTAATATTAATAAGTATACTATTAATAGCCTACTTATAGCTATAAATAAGCTTTAAAGGTATTATAAAGTCTAAATTAAGCTTTAGTTTAATATTAAAGTACTAAAAGTATAATATTACTAACTTATACCTATTACTTAATAGGATCTTAATAATCCTAAAAAAATCCCTAAGTATAGTTATCTTATATATAGTATTTAAGAACTTAATAAGGCTAAATAAAGCTATTTAAGTTATAATAAAATAGATAACCTTCTATTCTTTTATAGTAAGCTTCTTATTATACTACTTAATAATAAACTTAATTATTATAGTATAAGAAGGAAACTTAGTACTTAATATAATCTTAATACTTTTTATATACTTCCTAATAAAATTAGCTAACTTATTATAGATTAGTATTTTAATATTACTAAGAATTATATTATAATAGCTATTATAAAATTAAAATAAAGTATATAATTTAATAACTTTTATAATTATATTACTTATAGATATAATACTCTTAGTTTAACTCTTAATAGCTAAGGTAATAATAGTTTAATAAGTATTAGGTTTTAGTTAGGTTTATATAGAAGGAATTATTATTATATTACCCTATAGCTTTACTTAAGTAAGGGATAAATTAAGTATTATATTAATAAAGATTAGGATAAGAATAGTAATTAAAGATAAGGTTATAAGAAGCTATTATATATAGTTTAAATAGAAAAGAGCCTTAGTAAATTTCTTAAAAGCATCTATATAGTAGTTATAGTCTATAAGGTAAAATAGTATTAAAATAAGTAAAGATCTTTCTATTATTAAGGTAATATAAATTATTATAGTATATTATAGTACTATATTTATAGCTATACCTAAGCCTTAATAAAACTTAGGGCTTAATAGTTTCTCCCCTATTAGAAAGTATTTCGCCTTAATATTATATATAAGATTGTATACTACTATACGAACTAAGGCCTTACTATAGGGGTTAATATAGTAAGAAAAAGTGCTCAAAAAATAATTTTAGCATATCGGTCCCTATAGCCTTTCGTAATCAGTGCTAATCTCCGGAATGCTTAGCAACCTACTCCATCCGTACCACACATATGTATCATACCGGATAACAAGACTAGCGGAAAAAGGAAGAAAACGCGAAGACGCTTCTAACACTGCATATGTAGTAGGAACCAGTAATTAGACGCCTGCAGCTAACGTTGCATCCAAGAGTTATGTGGAACGACTGCAGTGTTAGTCAGTCTCCTCCAGGGCACATCGTCAACCGGACGACCCGCTTCGTCCCGTCTTATACTCGCTCTTCACGGTCTCTTCTCGCCTCGACAAGTCTCCCGTCCAGGCTCAACAGTACATACGAGCCTTTCACTCCTTCCACTCTCCATCCGTCGCCATGCGTCCTCTCGCGTCGTCTTGGGCACCCTGCGGCCTTGTCACGTCCCTCCTCCTTGTCCTTCTCTTCCACGGCGTCGCCCTCGCCTCAACCACCGTCACGCCTGCCAGCTCCACCACCACCAGCAACAGCCATGAACGCCTCGCCAACAGCAACACCACCAGCTCCGACGCCCATGCGCTGGTCGATAAGGCCCTCAGGGTCCTCGCTGTGGTCAACAAGGACCGCATCGAAAACCCCGTCTTCAACGAGAACAGGCGCGAGCACGCGGATGAGGAGTATAGGCCGGCCCCGCCGCTCGACTACGACGCCGATCCCGAGTCCATCGCCGCCGAGTCCGCCATGTCCCGCGTGCGACGCAGCGAGAACGCCACCACCGTCGGCAGCTATCGCATCCCCAAGGAGCTCGCCGAGGCCGCCGCGGCCGTCGCCGAGTCCACGCCGCAGATCCCCAAGGGCGACCACGAGGAGGTGGCCGCCCGGATACGCAGCAAGTACACCGCTGACTTCCTCAACGACACCAACGCCGCCGACGAGGTGCAAGCTCCCGAGGGCCGCCTGTCCGTCTTCGCCGGCGATGCTGCCAATGAGAAGCGCGCCTCGGGCTACTGGCTGATCGACGACCAGCAGTTCCCCGGCCAGAGCCCCTTCTCCCCGTCGGGATACCAGGTCTGGCGCAACGTCAAGGACTTTGGCGCCAAGGGCGACGGCACGACGGATGACACGGCTGCCATCAACAAGGCCATCTCGGACGGCGCTCGTTGTGGAGAGGAGTGCAAGACGAGCACCATTGCCCCGGCCGTCGTCTACTTCCCTCCAGGCACCTATCTCGTCAGTGGATCCATCATCCAGTACTACAACACCCAGTTCCTTGGCGATGTAAGTCTTCCTCTCTCTGCTTTCTAATCGCCCCTAACACCCATCATCAACCTTCAAGCGGGCCTCTTTTGCTAACCTCACCTTCAGCCCATCAACGTCCCCACCATCCTGGCCGCGTCCAGCTTCGTCGGGCTCGGCGTCTTCACTTCCAACAAGTACATCGCGGACAACGTAGGCTGGTACCTCAACACGGCCAACTTCCTCCGCAGCATCAAGAACTTCAAGATTGACGTCCGTCTCACCGACCCCTACGCCTACGTGTGCGCCATTCACTGGCAGGTCGCGCAGGCCTCGTCGCTCGAGAACGTCGAGTTCTACATGCAGTACAACTCGGACGTGCCGCACAGCACCCAGCAGGGCATCTACATGGAGAACGGCTCGGGCGGCTTCCTGGCGGACCTGACCTTCGTCGGCGGCAACTTCGGCGCCTACTTTGGCAACCAGCAGTTCACCACCAGCCACCTCATCTTCGTCAACTCCAAGACGGCCCTCCAGGTGCACTGGGACTGGGCCTGGACCATGCAGGACTTCATCATCGAGGGCTGCGAGAACGGCCTCGTCATCACCGGCGGCACCGGTGGTACCCACAGCACGGGGCAGGGCGTGGGCTCGCTCATCCTTGCCGACTCCATCATCGCCAACACCCCCAACGGCATCGTCACCTCGCTGCACGCCGAGAACTCGACGTCGTTCCTGCTGCAGAACGTCGGCTTCTTTAACGTCGAGACCGCCGTCGCCGACAGCGTCGCCCAGAAGACGCTGATCGCGGGCGGCAACGAGGTCTACGTCGACAGCTGGGGGTTCGGCCGCATCACCAACAAGGACGGCGCCAGCAGCTTCGTCAACGGCGTCGCGATCCCCGTCATGAACCGCACCGAGGAGCTGACGGGCGTCCAGAACGACAAGATGAAGGCCAATCTCTTCACGCGCCGCCGGCCCAAGTACTACGACGTAGCCTCGAGGAAGGTCATGAACGTCCGCGCTCTCGGCGCAAAGGGCGACGGTAAGACGGATGACACGGCCGTCCTCAACTCGATCCTGTCGGGCGCTGCCAACACGTCGTCCATCGTCTACTTCCCCTTTGGCGTGTACATTGTCAAGGACACTCTGCGCGTGCCCATGGGCTCCCGCATCATCGGCCAGGTCTGGTCGCAGATCATGGGCACCGGCGCCAACTTTGAGGAGGAGTCCAAGCCGCGCCCCGTCGTTCAGGTCGGCCGGCCCAGCGATCCGCCCGGCATCATCGAGATCCAGGACATGATGTTCACCGTCTCCGGTCCGACGGCCGGCGCGGTGCTGATGGAGTGGAACGCCCGAGAGTCCAGCAAGGGCTCGGTGGGAATGTGGGGTGAGTACTCTAATAGCCATATCTTGAGGCCATATTTTCAGGCCATCGTCCTCCTTCCCTCTCATGACCCGACCAACGTTGTGATGACTGACTTGAGAGAGTGTAGATTCACACTTCCGCGTAGGAGGCGCCATCGGATCCAATCTGCAACAGGAGACGTGCGCAAAGAACAGTGGCGCCGTCAACCCCGACTGCAAGGCCGCTTCGATGCTCCTGCACCTCAAGCTCGAGTCGACGGCGTACCTAGAGAACGTCTGGGCCTGGGTGGCCGACCACGACCTCGACAAGTCGGATCGCCCCCAGATCGACGTCTACGTTGGCAGAGGCATACTGATCCAGAGCAAGAAGGCCTGGCTCTGGGGAACCTCGTCGGAGCACTGCGCGCTCTACCAGTACCAGGTATCTGACGCGACTAACATCGTTATGGGCATGATCCAGACCGAGTCGCCCTACTACCAGCCCGTACCTGTTGCCCCGAAGCCCTTCCGCGCGGGCATCTTCTCCGACGATCCCACCTTTAGCGAGTGCAAGGCCGACGATGGGCGCTGCTACTCGTCGTGGGCGCTGCGCGTCGTCGACTCCACGGCTGTCTACGTCCTAGGCGCAGGTCTGTACTCGTGGTTCAGCGACTACAGCCAGGCCTGCCTCGACACCAACGACTGCCAGCGGCGCGGCGTCGAGATCCAGCAGAGCTCAGACCTGTGGATCTACAACCTCTGCACAAAGGCCATCATCGAGATGGTAACCCCAACGGGCGGCATCGCCACCCTCGCCAAGGACAACATGAACGGCTTCCTGTCGTCCATCCTCGCCTGGCTCGAGGGCTCCGAGGAGACGTCGGGCCGGCGCGATTTCCCTGGCTTCCCCGTCTACACGCTCCACGGGCTGCGCAACCAGATCCTGCCGGACCCTTGCAAGACGGCCCTCACGACTAAGATTCTCTGCGACTACTGGATCCAGTCCTTCGCCGAGCCGGCGTACCACGGCAGCCTGGGAAACGCCAGCTTGACCGACTCCGTCTGCGACGAGGGCTGCGGCGAGTCCCTGCGCAGCTGGGTCGATAACGTCGACGCCAACTGCGAGGGCTACACCGTCGCCGGGGACATTCCCACTCTATACGGAGGGCGGATGTGGGCTGGCTACAACGGGACGTGTCTCACGGATCCCGAGACGGGCAAGTACTGTAACGGTATGGATTTCTCAATCCCCTGACAAGACCTAGACTAACAATAAAACAGACATAGTCGCCGAATTCACCACCGTCGGCTCCATCAACGACATGCCCAAAGACGAGATGTGCTCCGACTGCTACATCAACCGCCTCGCCATGATGCAGGCTTCCCCCTACACCGTATACGATAAGAACTACAAGAGCGACCTAGAGTTTGTGTATGAGACGTGCGGCCAGACAGGCAACACAACCATCCCGCCGCCCATCACCTCAATGCCCGAGCAGTCCACTATGTGCGTCTCGGACAAGTGGCACACAGTGGGATCATCCGCCGAGGAGACGTGCGAGGACGTGGCCTTCCTGAACAACGTCTCGACGGTATCGCTGTACACGACGAACCCGGACATCTTCGACTGCAGCAGCATCCCCTCGGACACCGAACTCTGCCTGCCCCTGTCCTGCGGCAAGCTCATCTCCTACACCGACAACGACACATGCGCGGGGCTTGAAGCCGCGCACGACCTGACGTCGGGCGACATCCGGCGCTTTAACCCCTGGGTGTACTACGACTGCAGCAACCTGGCCGGCGCGTCCAGCTTCTTCGGCAACATCCTGTGCGCCGCGCCGCAGAACGGGCTGTACACGGCCCGGGGGCCCGGCAGCAGCGGCGACAACACCACCCCCGAGACGGGCACCGGCTACACCTTCAACCCCGTCGAGGCCCCCGAGAACTCGACCATCGCCGACGGGACCACGACCAAGTGTGGCAAGTGGCACGTTGCCGACGAGGGTGACTCGTGCGTCAGCATCTGCCTCTCGTCGGAGATCGACATTGCGCTGCTCCTCGAGGTGAACCCCTCGCTCGGCACCGAGTACGTCCAGTGCACGCCAAGCCTGGTACGGGGGAACGCGTACTGCACAGGGCCCAACTATGACTGGGACGTAACGGACGAGCTGTAGAGATGACTTAGATACTTGGGATACGTGATTGTGATTGGGAGGGGGCTATGTGTTGTGGGGAAGGTCTATGTATATAGAAAACACATAATCCATCATTCGGAATGAGCTGCCATAATCTCCTCGAACCAGTCCGAAGGCCTGCCCCAGAGGTTTTGAACTCCGTCCTCTACATCCCTCCAACCCATCTCCTCGAGCATGGCGTCCGGGTCAAAGGGGTAGAACCACATGGGCCACAGGTAGTCCGTGATGCCCACCCGCAGCCACCACCTGCCACCGCCTCCCTCCTCTTCCGACTTCATCCTGTCCGAGATGACCTTGACCCAGCCCTCGCCCTCATCCTCGTCAGAAGCACCGTAGTTGACTGGGGAGCGGGGATCCTCCGGAAGCGCGAGGATGTTCTCGAGGCTCTCCTCATCGAGCATCAAGCAGAAGAGAAATCTGGCATTCGGCTCAGGGTACGTTCCGGTGATGAGGGGACGGCGGTGTTGCCTAATCCAGGCATCGAACCGCTCCCCGACCTCGCTCTCGCTCGCGTTGGCAAGGGTCTGCTCGTCCTGCACCACCTCGCAGTGGTAGCGGCTCCAGAGCTCCTCGTTCGGGCGGGCGTCGAACGCACCCGCGCCCACCCCCGGACGGGCGTGCTCATTTTGCGCGAAAAACTTTGCGTAGACGGCCAGACGCTCGACGGCCCTCGCGACGGCCTCGTCGGAGCCCGGCGTGTAGACAGTGCGGAAGATAGTGTAGCCCCAGGAGTAAGGGTAGTCATGGCTGCTGTCGTGGCGCGCCAGGTGCTGCAACGCGATACGCGACGTGCGAACGGGCTCGACGTCCCCAGCGAAGCGAGGTTTTGGGTAGGCGATTGCCATATCAATGGGCGGGAGGTTAGTCATGATGTTGCTCGGGTTGAAGAATTTAAGTATTCTGCGCTGTTAAGAGGTAGTTAAAGTAAAGTGAAAAGGAGGGAAGGATAGAAGGGAGGAAAGAAGGGAAAGATAAAGGGGAGAAAAGAAAAGAACTCTTAACTAAGATATATATAAGTTTAATAAAGAAGTAAATAAGGTATATTAAATAAAAGAGTAATATATAAAAGATTCTTTTTACTTTTATATTAATATTATACTATAAAATATGAGTTTTCTTTTAAAGGATTTTTATTTATTTAAAGAGAAAGTAAAAGTATAGTTTTTTTATTAAGGAATTAATTTATTCTTTCTTATAGTATTTATATTAACTTATAAGCTAAGGGTAAATAGGATTATTAAAATAAATTATCCTATTTTAGTATTCTATTTTAAGAAATATTGTTACGGATACCGGCTCCATAACATAAGATAGAAGTATAGAGACAAAGAGTAATAGCCGGTGGGCTACGGGTACAACTTGTTAGTTGCGGGTATAGTTTGTTGACTGCGGGTACAGCTGGTTGGCCGCGGGTACGTCCATACGGAGCAACGATCTTAAAGATCAAATATTTAGTAGGTAAAAAGCATGCTTTCCCTTCCTATCTATTTCCCTAGTACTTCCTATATTTATTCCTCCTAGGCGAATCCTCGGGAAATCCCACGGAAGAGAGTTCTTCCTATTTCCCTGGGATTTCCCACGGAAGAGGTACCCGGGAAATCCCGGTCCCTTCCTGGCGGAAGTCCTACGGAAGTCCTGGAAACCTCCACGCAGGTATCTCCAGGGAGATCTGTAACAAATATACTTTTAGCTTAAGTATAAAATAGGTTAGAAAGTTACCCTATACTTTAATAATAGATAGAATAGCTATTTATATAAGATTAGCTAAATGCTTACTAAGGGTTACCTAATATATAAGGCAGTTACCCCTAGTAAAAATTTAATAACACTATAATATAATGCTTAAATAAAGAGCCTTATACTGGAATTATAAGAGCATAAGGTTTATTACTATTGTTTGCAATTCTACACAAATATTCACTATTAAGGAGATCATCAGGCATTTACAAAAGGGACAAATGATACAGTTAGCAAGACATGACAAGCGCCAGGCGTGCGAAGACAACGAAATGTAAGGTTATCAGGCCGCTGAGATTCATCTTCAACTGTTGCTACCTCCATAACCAACCAGACTTGCTTCCTCCCACGGGTCCTGGCGTTATCCGTATTCTCCGTTGCACAGGCCGTCCAAGAGCTTTAGACACCAGAGTCGTGTTGAACAATGCTGTGCGTGTCCTTGTGCGCAACCCACTCGGTGCACACGTCCGATAGGATTGCGTTGTCAGTAATCGCAGGAATGTCGCTGACTCGTTCAATGAATTGCAGCGCGAATCCCTGCGACACATGCCATCCGATGTGACAGTGCATGAGCCACGCCCCGGGGTTATCAGTCTCCCAGGCCATAACCAGGTGCCCCGAGGCCGGAAGCATGGCAGTGTCACGCCTAGGTGGATTTTGCGTATTGAGCACAACTGAAGAGTCATAAGTGCCGGTCCCCTGCGCCAGGACGAAATAGTCGTGCCCGTGCAAGTGGATGGGGTGCGGTACGGGGAGTGTTGTCTGGACGACGAGGTAGACCCATTGGAACTGGTTGAATTCGATGACGGCGTTTTGAGTCGTGTATCCGGTCCCGCCAGCCATAATAGACTCCAGTGTTGGTGCAGCCCAGTCAACCAGGAAAGAGGTGCTATTTAGCATCCACTTGAACACGCCGGCGCTGTTGGTCGCGACCGATGCATCCTCAAAGTCGCTCCAGTCCGCGGACTCGACCGTCTTTGGGACGGTAGGGACCATGTTGGGCGTCTCATCCTCGCAACCGTCGACGAACTCGAAACCGGTCGTGTCTGGGGTTGATGAGTCCTCGCCATAGTGAACGATGCCGCGGACGTTCTGACTACTTAAAATGGTGGAGCACGCCGACTGAGGAATAGCTCGTATCCAGAAGTTTTGAGCAACGCTGGCCTGGTCGGCGGTGACAATGACATCAACACGTTGGCCTGAGTGAAGTAAGTAAGAGAGTCGTGACGACTGGAGAGCAGGCATATCGAACGTACCAATACCGATACTGACGTGGGTGGCGGTATAAGGCTCGACAGGCACGAGATCCGCCGAGATAACAGTAAGGGCGTGGTTGTCAATTGAGAATTTCCAATGATTGTCGATGGCAGAGTTAACAAGTCTCAGGCGATAAGTCTTCTCAGCTTCAAAGGCAACGTTAAATCGGCGACCAGATACGTTGCCATCTGAGTCAGTGTAGACATTGGTGCCGTTGATAAGCCCGTTGTCAAGAGTTGGCGGTCCGTTCACCTCAGCGCTTGGGTACAACTCGTCCACGGTCTGTTTATCCCAGTCACTTAAGAAGATGACCCCTAAATCCTCGTCGTAGTTGGCAGAAGCAGGTCCATTAATAACAAGGCCGCCGTAGATTCCTTGGTATGCCTGCAGGCCAAAGTGTGAATGGTACCAGCTCGAGCCGTACTGTGTCGCCTTCCAGCGATAAGTCAGAGTGTCTCCGACCGCAATGGGGCACTGTGTGATTGCAGTGACTCCATCATGCTGGTTTGTATGGTTCTGACGAATGCCGTGAAAGTGGATTGAAGAGCCGTTGAGAGAAGTTGAAAGTGAGTTGGTGACGTGCACCACAACAGTATCGCCCCAGTTAGCGGATAGTGTAGGGCCGGGAATGCTGCCGTTGATAGCCATGGCAGAGCGAGATCGACCATCAGGAGCAATCGTCACATCGCTTAGATCGAGCCAGTACTCCTTGGTCTCACCAGTATCAACCGGTTCGGTCCAGTAGTCCGTATTGATGTCGTAGTCACACCATTGGCTGCGGGTACTAGGACTATTGCCTTCACAGGCTGCGCCGGCTTGACGAGGGCTGTCTGAGTGAAGAGCACTGGGTAGAGCCGCAGGGAGCTTTATCCAAACAAGGGTGCCAGCTAGAAACCACTGACAATGCATTTTGGGCAAAAATGAAGTCAACTAAGTGCAGAAAGAGCGTAATGGCTTAGCGAGAGGGAACGAGAGCCCAAGAAAATTGCAGAATGAGTTGAGTAGAAACATATTCTCTTGAAGCAACAGGACAATGCTACTTTTGTACTCAAGAAGATCTCGACCACTTGGCCCACCTTCAACTCCGAAGTTTCATTTTCCTCCGTCGCCTTGTCTTTCTTCGGAGGTTCTCGTCGATAGTCCCTGAGTTTCCCGCCTCGCCGCCCCACAGAGGAGCGTCTTGTGATACAACCTGCTTGAATCAATCACAGGGTTGAGGGATGATGGCATTGGACTCGTACAGTTGGGGCGTAGGATTCTAATGTAGCTAACGGTGAGCGATGAGACAGCTCTGGTGAGTCTTTGACGCAAAATCCCTGTCCGAACCTAGCTATGAAACCAGCGACTCGTCATACGCTGCTGACGAAGCATGTGGCCGATAGAATCGCTGGAGATGTATTTCTCCAGCTGCGGCGGGTCGCTGACTCGATATACTGTTGTTTAAGAAACAAGGGAAGTGTTATCAGCTTAGGTCCCACCGAAACTCACTCGGCATCTGTGCGCGCTATCGATGCGACGTCGTACGCGGCCAGTCACCTTCGCACAAATTGGTTGCAGTTGATGACGCGTTCCGTCGTCCATCGGACCTTATTGGGCAATTGTAATTGACCCAATTCTTAGTAGCGGTGGCACTGGGAACAGAAACCTGGAGGCGGCCGGTCCTCTTTCTTCCTCGGCTTGCGGCGCCCCTTCTGGTTGGCAGATGGCAGGTCATGGGTTGCCCGGTCCTGAGCATAGGCAACTTTTATCTTTGCATTCGGCGATTCAGGTGATAGTAGAGTTTGTTTATTTAAACCTCGGCCAAACTCCCCTCAGCTGCGCACTCTTCCTATCCACCAGGTGAACACCTCTCGCTATCGTGTCAGCTCGCTTCAATATCCCACATCACTTTCCTTCTTTGAATTCTTACCACCTACCTTAACTACACCTTACAACAACTGCCCAGTATGCACGTGTCAGAGCTCCTCCTTTTCACTTTGGCTGCGGTCAGCCCTGCCTCCTGTGCCACCAAGGCGAAACCGGACGAGCCTTTCCAGCTCTACGCATATGGAGAAGACGTTGGCGGCCTCGTTTTGTTCTCCGATGGAGGTTTTAACCACCTTTCATCTACTTCGTAATTTTCTCTCTAATCTATTGTCGCAGAACAGGTATACGCAGGCGAGCACAGTCTGTTCCGCGATGCTCAGACAGCCCCAGTTATCTGTAAGTGGCTTACCATCACCCAATTTGCCTCAGGACCGTTGGGCGTTTCTCTGTTTCTCTGTTTCTCCGTCACTTGGCTCTAACGAGAGGGACCCACAGTCACGGACAACAACGGGGAATGGACTTGCTCTCCCAACATCACTGGGCTGGCCGAGAGTGCTCAGCCGACGTGGTCCAACCTCACTTTTGCAATCCCCAGCTTCGCTTCATCTCACCACAATGTTTCACTCGTCAACATTACAGGTAGCCATGCTTCTGATCTGGTTGTGAACGGATTTTCTTTCTACGGGGCTGTCGCCTTTGCCTCTGACGACCGTGCGCTAGTTTCGCGTTGGCAGGGCATCCCGTCGGACGTCAAGCGGGTGTACACCCTGAAATGGAACGAGACAGAAGAGGTAAAGGGTGGGATTATCTTTACGCTAACGGTTACTGCCCCGGCCACCTCCTGAACTGGTTCAAGCTCATGTGTGGCTTCTAATGATGTGCTGTATTTGAGCTATTAAGAATCTATGTGCGTACAGCCACCTATCCAGAATATAAAGTGACATCAGTTTCATGGCCTATGTGAATCTTGTGTCTCCCAGTGGCTGAGTAGACATGTTGTAGCTTATACTATCTTCTAGGCGCTGTGTTAGATTAAATCTCTTTCTTTGTCTTAGACACTTCTTCGGCTTAGTGCTCCAGCCCGATATGTCCCATGTCTTCACCCTAAACGCCTAGCAGCTTAGCACTGCCACAAAGATGTTAAAGGATCCCCTGTCCAATCGTGCAGCTGTTCAGTGCGCAAGCCTCCCCCATTCGGTCGTTATCAGGGGGGGGGATGTCACGCTGAATTCCCCGAGTCCAGGGATTAGGGGGCGACAGCTGCCACCGTCGGTATAGTATTTTGGTCGTTTGGAGCTAGGTCGGGGTCTGAGCACATGGCTGCATCTGTCCCCGAAAGTGTGACTCTAAGGATGGCCGGCATTAGATAGTTAGTATGCATATAGGGGTCAGACGGATCTTAGCATAACAACCTTGATTGACAGTCTGCTTATAAGAGATAGGAAACAATCGTGCATAGCAGCAATAGCTTCGATGTGCAAGTGCTGCCTACGTTGGAGCCCTATGACAGACGGCTGCACTGCAACCAGGCTGCTCAGCACTTAGAGCTATAAGCATAGAGATCTGCCGCCCAGATCTGGAGACTGTGCTAGCTTATATTCTTCCCTTCGCCTCTGCAACTATTTCCGTGCCTGCACCTGCTGTGGTTGCATCACTATCGTCAGCGCCATTATTAGCGGGCTTTCCCCAAGCGATCCCTTCTACGACGCGCCACGAGGACCGCCAGTCACGATAAAGACCGGCAATACTCCCTTCACCTGTCTTCGACCCGGCTGCACAGTCAGCAAGGTCTCGGGCAAGCAGTGGTGCACGTCCCGTGAGTTCCATTCATAATATACCGGGCAGCTGCTTGGTCTCAACGAATACAACGAGGCTAAGTGGAAGACATATAGACTAGTGCCCCTACTGCGAAAACAGCAGGTCGGGCTCGGAATGGTACTGCGCAGTCTCTCGAAGTTCTATCCTTCCGCAATTTTCTGACGCGTTGCAGATAAGTGTATCGTGGCTGGGTGCGGAATGAAGAAGTGTTTCGACTCTTCTACCAACGCCTTTTTTACGGGTTGCTTTACACCCGCTACAACATAGACAATAATTATTATTCACTATATGACTAGAGGCTGGGTTCTCTTCCAGCTAGGACTCGATGCCAAGATACAATTAGCCGCTCCGATGCGTTCATTCTTCTTTTATTAATATTTCATTTCGTTTCCAGGTCAGACAGACTATTTTCGGAGTTTTTCAATCTGTTTCCTGGTCAACTTCTGGTCCCTCCTCGGTGTGTTCGTACCTAAGGTGTATAACTCTCTTAATAAAATACATTAATGTACTTGACAAGTGAGCTAGATTTATATGTGAGGTCTTTGCATATAGGTTACTAATTCGTTGATTCAGGCTTGCCTCTTTATTCCATATAGTTAGTAGCTCGTGTCGCTCCAAGTACGGCGATAAAAAACGCCTCACTGGATTGCATTGTTCGACAGCGGGGCGTTAGGCAACGAGTTAACATTAGCGCAGCCTTGGTGCTGCCATTCCTTCGGCAATACGGCACATAGATCATTGTCAGGCTTATTCCTTCTTGGCTGTCGTTCCTACGTAGGTTGACCGCTGTATTTCAGCTGCGTCATAAGGCTTCCTTCGTTGCTGCACAGCCACCACCAAGTCCTATAACTACCCAAGCCTCCTCCAGCCTGGAACAGCTGCATTTCCCTCAATCATTACAGCGCCAACACAAACTCCCACTTGAACCACGTCGGCCGTCGAAATGAGCCGAAACACCCACTCCCACGAGAACACCTTGCCAGTTCACCGACATTGCGAAACCACGCGTCTTCTCGCCGGTGCACAGGACGCCGAGCAGCAGCCGTCGTTCAGCCTGACCTTCTCGCCCATCCAGCTGCTTCGTATCCCCATCATCCCCATTGCCATCGCCGATATCGTGCTCATGGCCAACTGTCACGACTACGTGGCTTTGGGCGTCTTGCTCGAATGCATCCCCGTTGGACTTTGCTTGTGGACGGCCTTCACCTTGGGCGCGCCGGCCGTCAAGAGTAACAACAACCTCGAGGTCACGGTCGGTGACTACGTGCTGTTTCTGGGACGGAAGACCCAGGAGATTGATAGCATCTCGCCGCGAAAGACGCGGCCCTACCCGATCATTTTGGGCGACCTGTTGGCCTCGGGCCTCCTCATCCTCCTCACCGTCCTGTCCCTCGCAAGCCAGATCTTGCAATACGATGTGCGCTGGAGAGTCTTTCCATTAACACTAACGCTGAGGTATGTGCCTCCCTCTTCTGGAATGCCGGTGAAGCCAAGACTAACATGTGTAGCATTCTCCAACTCGCTCTCACCGTTTTCAACTTCTTCTCGCTCTTCCGCAAGGTCAAGCTCACCCTGCACATGGTCGAAAACGACCAGAACATCAAGTCCGTAATCACCGAGACCTACACGGATGAGGAGCCCGAGCCCGAACAGTCCGTGTCTGGAGTCAGGGTAGCTGAGAGTAAACCTAGCCAAAGCGGGATAATAGGACGATGAATAAAAAACCACCTGTCGGAGCTGGACAATCAATTCATCGGTGTCGGATCTATATCCTCGCCCTCGGGCACCCGCATCATGAACTGCCGTACCTTGCGCCGCACGATCCGGAATAACCCCTCGGCCTGCTCGTCGGCCTCCCGGGCGCTCATGTACTGTTGCAACTGCGTCTTCTGCCCGTGACGCTCTAATATAGACTGGTATAATACCAAATACCGCGCCACCTTAATAACGGCCGAATATATCGGCGTGTAATTCGTCACTAGCACCCACCCGCCGCCCTCTCGCTCCAAACCCATGACGGCCAGCGCGCTGATCATGATGCTTTCGTAATGGTTGCCGTTCTTGAACGGGTGGTCGAAAAACTGGACGACGGCATCTAAACAACTACGCTGCAACCATTCCGGCGTGTACCGGCCGGCGCTGTCGGTACCGGTGACGACCTGCGTGACGTCCTTGTCGAATGACTTCCACAACTCCTCCTGGCGGATCGTCATGCGATATGGTGTGGGTCAGCCTACCCCTAGGCCAATTTCTACACTTTTCATGGACGCGCTGGAGAGTTCAGGTCCGTGGGGATCAAGTAATCAGATTGCATGTTGATTCCAGCCATCTATATATTCTATGCGGTATGAGAGGCAGCGCGTCTTTTAACATATCGGCATACCAGCGGACTACATCATCCCTCTGAGCGTCGCACATGTTATCCGAACCAGGAAACATGACCCTGTACAGAGGGGTGTTCCGTATCGCGGGGACCTCAACATGCTGTGTAAGGCTCTTAGAGTCGGAGATATCGACGCCCGATAGTACAAAAGACATTGTAAAGCGTGAGAATGCCGAGTCTTGATGGAGATGACAGTGTTCGTACTCGGACATGCTGTCTCGAAATGGCAAGCGGGAAAATGGGTTAAATTTCGACTCGAACGACCTGTGCACATTTGTTCGCTATAACTATTACATATATATTATGTATTAACTTGATAATTTTTATAACCCGGGAGAACATAAGCAACGCCCTCGTGCATGACGGTCTAATCCTACTAAACATTCACGGACAGTCTGTCGTGGTCGACTCTGATACTATGCTAGCGCCCCCTTTTTTGCAGCCTCAAATTTCAATTCAGCGACTCGCGATTTTCACTCTAGGTGCCAACATCTATGTGTGAGCACTCAGCACCCCTGCGTAATATTCACAACAATTGAAAGCTCGCACGCAACAGGGTAGCAGTGCGGCTAAACTTCGCTAGGCTTGCGCGCTAACCATATTAGGAAACGTAACGCTTAGCTCAAAAGTTGCACTATTTTATAATAGGAAATATAATGCTCGACCGATTGTCAACATGCCGCGATAGTAATAGTTCTAAGAAAAAAAAAATAGAAGTGGTTTTCCGTATTCTTTAGACAGTAAATCATACATTAAAACTACATTTAAGTCTAACAATTGACTGTGATCTTGAAAACCTAAGTGCTGATTCCCCCTGGAAGCTTAGCCTAATTAAAGTGGATCCCGATTACGTTGCGAGGGGTTACCCGAGTGCTAGCGCAGCCACCGCGGACTTCCGTCTCCGAGACTGCAATTTATCACCAAACTTAATGCATCATTTTGTCAATACAACATGCACCCGTTCGTTTGACATTGACGACACTGGATCAACACTGTGCAAACAGAAAAAAGAGGCCGTTATAGCGTCCTAGATGGGCCCTTAGGAGCTCCACTAACATTTATGCATAGCAGAACAGCAAGCTTGAACACAGGCTTTCCAGAGTCACCCCTTGGACAAACGGCCTCACAAACGAGACCATACCCCCTTCAATATGCTTTTGACCGATTTGGAAGCCTTAAAGAAATTTTGATACCTTTCTTCTTGGGTTCAAAGGCTTGAACGCTGCGATTAAATCTAACTCGTCCCCCGCCTTGCGAATCTTTTTCACCGGATACACTTGCCTCGCAGGCTAATCATCTTTGATTTCAACTTCCACTCATCCTCTTCTGTCCCTATCCTGCCCGCTTAAGTCTCTCTGACTCAACCTCGTGCCCGCCATGTGCCAAGATTGCGTACATAATGGCTGCACGGTAAGTCCATCCTTGCACTTGTGGAAAGACGAGGCCTAACCAGCTTCACTGCCAGATGCTAGCTAGCGTCAACCTCTTCACCTATCTCGAAGCAGATTCCAACAGACAGCCCTGGACGCTCAAGTTCTGCTCAGATCTCGAGGCGAAGCTGATAATAGCTCTGTCGAAACGGCTGAGAGGTGCATCGATGGAATTCATCGACCCAAACAATCTTCCCAGAGGTCCGCTGCTTCACCAGTTGATTGACGACATAGATTTGGACTTCAAATACACAGCTCGTCTTCATAATGTTGTTTTCTATATGTACTTCCGTGCGACCTCGGTGCCCACAGCCTATTGACGACATATACAGGCGGCTTGGCTGCGCAAGCCAAGGGAATTCTTTCGGATGCGATCGCGTGGGAAGCCATCTTCAAAGTCGAAAACGGGAGAGATGAGAACCTCTTCCAGTGGAGAGTCGGTTTCATCTTGAACGATATGGCGACCGTCGAAGATGCGAAAAAGTATATTACGGCCAAGCGCATCAGCGAGGCTCAGAGCCAGGAACTATGGGGGCCATAGTTCGTGGCTCATCCATCTACACTTCCTTCAACTCAAACTCCGGGTTCGGCCCCATGGCAGTATGCCAACCAACCTCCAGCGCCGGCAGCTCCGTCACAGCCAGTGACTAGTGGCCCTCAACGCGCCCACGGCTATAAAGAAGGTGTAGATAGAATCTCCGCCTCCCACCTGTGCTTCGACTTCGAGTCTGTACCAGAAGCGTCCGCTACCGTTCCCTCCACTCTAGAGGTCAGCCAGCGCAGAGGTCCTTGGCGACATGGTCATGCCCGCGCTCATGCACCTGCTATTGCTTCACCTCTGTCTACTGTTCAGTCATCCTCTCTCATGGACGCAGACGCACAGCCGTCGGTTCTTCCTCCTTCGCAACCTTAGAGAGGCATGTATCAGCCGATTGCCCACACCAACGTACCCGGCAACCACCATTTTACTCCGTTGTCGGCGGGGGATCAATCCTCTGCTGCCTCCGCCGAGGCTGCTGGGTCTTCCTCCCGCCGCCGACGGCCTGTTGGGAATATTGCGCAGGGGTGCTGAGTGCAGGTATTTAATTGAACTTGATTGTTAATTTTTGAGATGAGTTCTTGTCGGGTTCATATCTCTAAATGATTCCATTTAGGACTTTGAACTCTAAATCAAGGACTTTCAGATTGCTGGTCTAACTCCGAAAGGGAAGGGGGATCCTCGGATTTCCAACACCTGTTCCTCTAGCTCAGATGGCTTGCGTGATTTAGGGATAGTATCGCGTTAAGATTGTATGCCTTTCTGCCGGCAACCTAGCTTCTTAGGATAGACTTGATAGATTGATGCGTCGCGTCGGACGCGTAATTTTGGGTCATTTTGAAAAGCACGAAGTGTAAGAAGAATATTTGCCTCACTATCTGATTGAGATATCTTTGGTGGTTGAGAATCAATTGATCAATTGAAAAGAAGGGAGATTCAGGGATTTTTGGGACACTCGCTTGTGGAGAACGTTATCTGTCAATCAATTGCAATCAATGTCGATCCACCCCTAAATTGATCAATAGTAATCAATATCAACCTGCTCCTCGGCGGAGCCGCATTAATTAACTGCAATTTGGCCAGAATTGAAATGAATTGATTGAGTAGCAAGCCTGCCTCTGAGCATCTTAAGACCACATTTCAAGCTTCATACTTGACAACCAAAGAGACTGATTTGGATATTCATCCAAGACTATGCGTAGATAGTCATGCCAATCGTCATTCCAACAACCGTTGGCAAACGTAGCCGTCGAGTATTCCCAGTAGGTGGGATACCAGGACGCAAACTCCCAGTCGATAATGACTAGAACTCCGTTATCCTGTATGATGATGTTCTTTCTCTGAAGGTCATTATGGGTGAAGATGGGAGTGCCATCGCCACGAAGGACAGTTGGCAGGACATATTGGTAATACCGAGCCTTGTGGGCCATACGCTCGCCGGTTTCGAGGGAGTATATTCGAATGATCCAGTCTATCAGTTCATCCTCGGTGGCAAATGATGTCTTGATTTCGTTAGTACCCCGCGTCGCCGAAAATATATCATCGAGTGGCGGCCCGCCGTTGATATTGCCGAAAAAGCCTGGGTGCTTCAGCTGCCGAAGCTGATCGAAGTATGCCCGAAGAGTCTTGGCGATGGAGGTTTTGCGAGCTTGGTCGAGGCTACCCCACAAATTCGAGAGCGTCGTGCCCTGCACATATTGCATGGCAATATATGTGATGATGCTCTGCTTCTCTTGACGTTGGTAGATAGCGTAGACCTTAGGGACTGGCACCGTCGTAGATTTTGCGACGTATAGCATGTTATAGGCCTCGACGGGTTGAACATCAACGCCGAACTTCATGACAAATCTCTGCTGTATTCTCACGAGGCGAGCGCCGCCAGGTTTACTGGGTAAGATTTCGGAGCCGTCTATGTCATTTGGAGTCGGCAGCGGAATAGGATAGTTCTGAGACCGGTCTATGAACAAGACATCGTATGATATTGGCTCAGACATGGCGGATTTTGTACCGGGTGACGACGTTGTTGGCGACTAAGGAAGCACCTATTGTTGTTGGTCATCTACTGAACGAGAAATAAAAGTAGAAGAAAGGAAGGAGGGGTGCTGGTAATTAATTACTGGGCCGGATTTTTGGCGCCTGAGGTAGCCTACCCGCCGAGTCGCTAAGAAACGAACCTAATTCGAGGAGAGCAAACACCAGACCAGATTTGCAGGGGGATGCACCTCCACTCTCACAAAAGTCTTACCAAAGGATCATGAAATTACTATTAATCGCGCAGCCTGAACCCTGCCAAATGCCGAAACAGGGCTGAGTTTTTTTTTTCTTTTTTTCCTGGTCGAGGCACAGCCATCCTCTTAAGCGCCGGCCAGGGTGGTGGCTTCCTGGTCGAGGCACAGCCATCCTCTTAAGCGCCGGCCAGGGTGGTGGCTTCCTAGCCGGCGCACATCACCCTGAACTCCTCGTCAACCAATACTAATGCGAGGAAGCCCAGTCAGAGATAATCAACGAACACATGAATCTTTTTGGATCCCACACTCAAACCCTGGCCCCTCTACGACGCCTGCCCTGAAACCGCTGTATTCCAGGGTAACTACCAATCACCCTCGCGAAATGGGCAATTCAGGATCTTTTGAGAACCAACGCAGCCGCTTGGTCCCGATCTTCAATTTTCAATTGGCCGAAATAAAGGAAGGGTATTCTTAGAACTAATATTGCTAAAGATAGTTCTTACCAACACCAGCCCTAGGCCTACCTATCCGTGAAGGTAGCATATATGTAGAATATAAACGCAGGCGGCTTCTTAACTATTCCCTCCAACTCAGAGATCAACCTCCCGATCCGCAATAGTTGCCGCAGCCACCGCAAGACCTTAAGACAACCTATCTCCTTTTTCTTTTCCTTTTCCCCCCCTCATCTCGCAAGAAGAAAACGAAGGTCCAGTTTTTCGGAAACCCCAATTTCAATATGTCATACCATGCCGTCTTCCTTATTGAATACGCGGGAATGCCACGGAATCATCATGCTATCTTCGTCCAAACCCAAGATAATGGGCAAGGAACTCTCTTCCATGTCACAGGCGATATACAGAGGGGTATGACTTACGAAACGAGACAAACATCTAAGAGTCCCTCGTTGTCGACTACTTTCATATCAATGTCGCAGTTGGGATGGGTCGAGGTTAACGACCTGCCTCGCGTTGACTCAATCTGCCGCGCCAATCCTCCACCCGCCAAGCAATTCAACGGGCCCAAACGAATCAACAGGAACCAGCCTCTTCGACGTTGCCAGGAGTGGACACGTGAGACCATTGGGTATCTTCAGGCCGAAGGCGTTCTTCTGGATCGCAATGTCTCTAGTGCCGCCGATTCGACAAGTGCCGGCGAGAGCTCCTACGCAGGGGGCTATACCATGGGGAGCTCCAGTGCAGGGGGCTATGCAACCGGGTCGAGTGGGAGTTCTGGGCCCGGAGACGGAGAAACGCGGGATGGATATTGGTACTGGAGTAGGCAGTACCAGAGATGGTACCATCAGAACGATGATAGTACATACGAATGGTCCTAGCAAGGTAGACTAGGCTATATGTTGGCGGCGAGGTGTGCATTTCGCATATGTTAGGCCTTGTTTGTTCGAGTTGTCATTCTGTTATGATATATGCCTTGAGAAATGAAGTGATGAGAGGTCTTATGCCGTTAGAGAAGCTGGGCTTTCTTTTGTGGTCAGGATTAAGACGGCGGAAGTGTAATTGGCAGCGTATCTACTGTAGAGGCCTCTAAATCGACCATCCCCTGACCTCCGTGCCTCCGATAGGGGGTGGTCTGTTGAAATGAAAAGATGTAGGTTACTTAATTCATACTACAAGTGCAGTAGGGAGCCGCTGTTTATGCACAGGCACGATCTCTTGTAGAATGCTTCGCCTTCTTCCACACCTTGCCACCGCCCTAACCGCGAGGCCGCGGTCATCAAGCGGCAGCACCTGCCACTTGATGACCGTTTCCCGCACGGCCATTGGCGCGCGACCGCGCCGCACGGGCCGCGCGGATCCACCGCCGGGTCGGCGGCCACTTG